>JAUMHM010000050.1:18041865-18053960 GCA_032362435.1 Melikaiella ostensackeni | reverse complement strand
GCGCTCGCTTCGCTCGCGCGTCAAACGAATGCTCATACACAATCGACCATTTTCTCCACTCGTAGCACAATGTACTATTGTGCGACTAGTGGCAGAAAAGGAAGATTCCGAGAGCGTGGAGTTTGCCGCGCTCGTTACGCTCGCGCGGTAACACGCTCGAGGACTCTTTTCCTTCGACCACTAGTCACACACAATATTTTATTCAACTACCGCGAGAAATATGTGATTTCGCGGCTGTGTTGAGAGGAGGTAAAATAATAGCTTACTTGATTGATTGACACAAATATAGCCCTTAGAATTCTTTTGAAGTTTTGATAGGAACAGGTTTTAATTTTGAGGTTATGGCAAGATGGCAGTGTTGAACAGTATTGCCAACATAGTCCGCCTTCCAGAAGTTTATTAATAGTGAAGTAATGAAATTTCATTATTGGACTAGTGGGAAAACATGTTGATTACTTATGCTAATCGTCAACAATGAGATAATGCATTATTTTTCCTACTCGAAACAGGGCCAGAAAATGAGATATTTCTCGCGGGTGTTGAATGAATAAACTTCCAACATACACGAAATCATCAATTTTTTATATTTTCTCTTCGTCTAAGGCAATGTTGCATACTGTTTCCTCGTCCCTTTTTTCAAACACAATAATTTTTGTTATATTTACGTTAATCTCAAAACCAATACAAGCTGGTATGCAGCCTGCTCAACATTCCCTGCAAATCACCAACTGATTCTGCCGTAACAAACTCATCATCTGCAAACGCCAATCCACATACCTCCACTGTCCCAAAATCAACACCTTCTTCATCTAAAGGAGCTATTTATATACATTTATCCATCGACTAGTATATATCGAATAGGCAGACGGAAATAACGCAGCCTTGCCTAACGCTCTACTATTTAGTGCTATCCATCTTATCGAAAGCTTTTTCCAGATCAACAAATGCACCGAAAACTTTTTTGTTCACTCACAAACTTTTTTCTATGACCTGTCTCACGCTAAATATCTGATCCGCTCATGATTTCTCTGACATAAATCTACAGTGGACTTACCACATCCTTTATTCTGTTATTACCATGACCATCCCAATAAGTATTTTGGTAAATATTTTGCCCACGATCATTATTAGGCTGCTAGCTCTGTTATTAGTACAGTCACCTTTAACATCCTTTCCTTTGTGAGGTGGAACGATAATAGCCTTTCTCCAATCATTTGAAACTTTCCTATTCGCAGCAAACATATTCATTTACTCGCTGAGCCATTCAAACAAGTACTTTTCACCGCTCTTAAGCATTTCAGCGGAATACCATCCACACCAGCAGCCTTACCATTCTTTAAATTCTTAACTACAAACTTAATGTCGACAACATAAATTCCTATTCCGTCACTTACAACGGGATTGTCTAACGTATCATCTTCTGTGTCACAGTTGTTATGCTCCATAACTTAATCTTCGCCCAAGTTCTTAAAAAAGTCACTCACACAGTCTTTCACTTTGTCTGTATCCCATACCATTTTACCAATAGTACTCCTAATTCCAACTAACTCAGTACTACTACTTCTTTTCATAATCTTCTCAACCCATTTCCAAACTAATTTCTTATATCCTTCAAAATTATTTTGCATTTTTTTAGCTTTGTTTAAATTTGTGGAATGTTTTTAATGAATTTATTTGAAAAATTTTGACTTCAGTCGACACACAAAAGATGATCAGAGAACGATGTATAGAATAAGAAGACACACTCAAAGTTCTTATCACTTTCGACTTTCATTCTTAATTGCTCATAATTCGAACAAGCTTCTTCCGCTTTGATTTTATCCTTGCTTTCCTTGACAAGTATCTTTGCTTTTCTTTTTTTACCCCTATAATCATTTTCTAGTCCAGTCCTCTCCTCATTGCTGATACCTTCAACATTCAACTTTCTAGAGTACGCTGGCTTTTTTTAGTTAACAGCTACGCGGATTTCATCATATGACGATCTAAATATTCTCTCAGCTTATCACAATATACCTTTGGAACTTCTGGTTTCTGCGAATTCTGTATTTTAATTCGCATCTGCTTCAACTTATTTTCAAGTCTTCATCTCTTCCATCCTGGATTTAGGTTCATTTTTGAAACTATAAGATAATGATCCATTTCATATTTAGAACCCCTCATAACTCTTGGATCTCTTACTAGCCCTCTCAGTTTCTGATCCGCTACAACAAAGTCAATTATACTGTGGCTTTCACCTCTGCACCAAGTAAATATGTGGATTCTTTTATGCATGAACCAAGCATATTTAATAAATAAGCCTTTTCTAAGCATGAGCTTATCAATTTTTCCCCGTTACCATTGGTTTTTAGATCTCCGGAATGACCAAGTACCGTATCAGTACCTTCGCGGTGCACACCAACCCAGCTATTCATATCTTTGAGTAGAATGATTCTTTCCCCGGAATCACAAATACCTAGAATATAATTTCAAGAGTACCAGAAGATATCTTTTACATCACTGCTTTCACCATCGACTGGAGCGTATCATGCTATAATAAATAGCCTTCTGATTCCTACTTTCATTCTAGCCCATAATAATGCAGGAGATACGTATTCATACTTTTTGTCATGCTGTTTTGCTCTCTCATTTATAATCAGACTGAGTCCTTGACTACCATGTGATATAATCAGTACTTCTGAGCACAGTATGAGTACACCCTTTCCAATATTTTTTATCTAACATGCCTTCTTCTTTATTTCAGGTAGTATCTAGCTACCTTACGCGCATCGTGTTCAGCGATTTTCTTTTTTCATAATCATTTACACCTCTAGCACTCCAAACACTCAGTCTCCATTCATCGTCTGAAACTTTCCGACGGCATGCCTTTCGTCAACTGAAGTGTCAATCTAATCCGAAACTCCGCTATTATTTGTATTGCTTATTATTTAAATTATACACCCAGCTATCAACTTAAGGCGATAAATTTATTCCATAAAGTATAAAATCATGTCCAAAATATGTATCTGAATCGTCATGAAGTGGCGTGTCCAATTATAACATTCAAAGAGAAGTATGGAAACGAAGTCAGAACCGAAGGAGTCCCCGAGGAAAATCCCATTCCTTTAGGAGGAGGGAATAAGAGGAAAAGAGCATGGTTGCAAGATGAAAATAGAAAGAACATGATGGGTTCGGGATGCCGAAATGCAGAGACTAACGAACAAAGACGGATGGGAGATAAGGGATAGAAAGATGTGAAAAGAAAGAGTGAAAGCGGTGTTTTTGGAACATGGCGCAATTTGAGAGGATAGATAAGAATGAATTTTTATTAATTAAAAAATATATATATAATTATAGACAAAATGTAGGAGAAGAGAAAGGAATAATAGAGAAAAACATAATAGCAGAAAGGGAGAAATGTAAAATAGTAGGGATGTGCATGAAAGAAGAATAAGGAGTTGACTTTCAAATTTCAGAAGCTTGTAATTACCAAAATTGAGTGATGCAAAATGAACTTTTTAGTTTTTTTTGTGTGTTGACATCAGTAGTATCATGATGATGAAATGAAAGTTGGGTAGTTTGATTTTATAACTCTAAAGATATCGGTGTATAATGTATTTATGATGAAAAAATGACTACAGAATGAGAGCAGTATACAATCACAAACTCATAGATTACGTTCCAGTAGCAGAAGTTCGACCGTTGTAGTATAATTATGTCTGCTTGCATGGTCAGTTATCACCTTATATGACATCGTAGAGTTTATTTCACAATCAGTAATACGCATTCGTTGTTAACATTTGAATAAGGTCTGTAATACAAGTTTCGGATATAAAATATCTGATTAATTAAGGTGGATTTTTTGCTACTTAATTTAAGAGTTCGTACATATGTATAAACAATGGTTGAATATAAAACAATTATTTCTTTATTTGACATATCATAAGTCCAAAAGCCGAAGCTATAAAAACAGAGTTACAAAGTAATACAATTTTTTATAGTGGCGTTACATTGATTCATCTTGACAATTAAACTTAGTTTCTATTGTTTATGACACATACTTACAGAGTGTTTTGCTTATGCTGGAACCGGGCTCCCAATATCTAATTCATGACAATTTAGTAGTCTCTGATGAAAATTATTTAGTTAATTAACATAATAAAATTAAGAAGTCGCATTAACGCGGCATCGTCAGGAGCACGTATATTCAATTCCGTGCGATAAGCAATCTCAAAGCAATTCCTAGCATTATAATATATAACGCAAAGGCTCGTTCAACACCTCAGACGAGGAAGAAGGCAAGAGTCTGCTTTTGACACCTTACGGCAATGATATTTCCTTACGACGATGAAGGTTGGTAGAAGGGAACCCATGGAGGTTAAGCGGAACGTTGAAGGAAGTCTGAAGTCACAGGGGGGTAGCTGCACTTACCGTTGAGTAAGCGTGGGCGATATCGCGTTACTGGTCCATCCTTTGATCTTGCGACACTTACAATTTTCCTGGCTGGCGATACACCCTTATTTTGCGCGCGCCACGCGAGTACTAATGAGAGGCTATGCCTATACTCCGGAACGTAATCACAAAGCATGATGGTTCGTTCCTCTGCTCACCGTATCCCCAACTCACCCCTTATCCCTTTCGACTCCCAACCACTCCTCTATTACCACCCGAAACGCTAATACACTGGTAGTTACAGGCGTTGACATGCAAAACGGTGGAGCTATGCTAATAGTACCTCCACGATAACCCATATTGGACGGATCCGTTCAAAACGTAGAAAATACTTGCTTCTTGGCCCGCAATATATGGAAAAAAAAACTTCGAATTGAAAAATTTGAGAATCAATTTCGGTAATGAGGAGGAAATAAAAATTGCCATGAGTAATGTCCTACTTCGCTGGATTGAGGATCTGACGATCATTCGTGTATATTAAGCCTACACTGTCATCGTGTCATGCATGCTGATAGATTGACATGTAAGTTTAGCCAAGCGTTCTATTCGGTTGCCGGCAAAATCTTGTTGCCTTGTCGAAGGGATTTTGTCAGAAGAAAATTCCCGCGTATATCTGACGTGGAAGCCTCGGTGCAAATACAGTAACCCTTTATTTGTTCCTCTCTTCTCCAGGGCTGGCTGTGATTCAACAATCCTCGAGGTGGTGGTAAACACAGTGGGCTGTTGACTAAAGTGTGCCTCTGGCGATTTCTGGAAATTTGCCGAATTTCTTAACGCCTCTGTTCGTGATATACTGAGAGAGGAAAAAATTGGTGAACAGGGAAAAATTCATAGAATTGAAAACAGTGCAGTATAAGCTCAAATGCTATATTTTGTACACATTCTAGCTTCACAAGAGTAAACATTACAATTAGTATATTCAAGTATAAGGTATAGTTGGAATTACACTTAAAAGTCGATTATAGTGTAGATTATATCCGTGGTGAAATGCTTTGCTGTAAAAATCGAATACTTGTAAAATAGTCACGAGTTAGATATATGAGTATATTAGAATAAAAGGGAGGGAAATAATGTACAAAACATCCATAACGGTACTTTCTAAATTGAGACTACTGTCTGACAAATAGGCCAAATACTCGAGAAGATCACGGATCTTCTATTAGAACCACGACGCCGACTTCCCCTCCGGAAATGTTAGTTCATCCGAAAACTCTTAATCCCTTCGAAGGGTATGGATTAATACTTGATCGAGAGTTTTCCCATATTGTTTCGCGAACAAGTGATAGATTCCTAGTGTCAAACTAATTGCACACTCTTACAGGGTTATGACATTTTTTTACGGCTTAAAAATAATAATTATATGACAGATGTTAATGAGTTTCACTTTGCAAAGCTCCAGATCTAAAAATACTGTGGAAATCCTGACATTTCTATATATTTGGATATTTAAAAAAGAAATGAGCCGTATATTTAATATGAATGTGTCTTAGGTATTTAAATAATTCATATTCAACAAACACGGTGATACATATGTATGTGATATGATGATACTAGGACCTATTCTAAATCTATTGGCACACCATACTTATGTACCTAACGCAACCGGAAGTGAGTATATTTCACGTTCGATGAAGAAATATAACACGTGCGTTTATGTCAGTCGCCAACTCTAGATGCTCTTTTCTTACAAAGCAGTTTTTCAAAGTTCGAACTTTGAAAATGCCCCGACCGGTTGTCTACAACCTAAGGGGTTCATCTTGGGCCTGAAACCTCGGGACTTTTTCCTGATTTATGACTTTCTTCTTCAGCCTTATTTCTTTATTCATAGTCTACCCACATTATTACATAAATTTTAGTTACAAATATTTACGCTTCTTTGCGAATTCCGTTTCCTTTTTCTTACACTCCACTTTTACCTCAACCTTGCCATTTTTCACATTCACTCTTTCATTCTTCCTCACTCGTTCCTCTCGCCCCCTTCAGTTCTTTCAACCACTCCTCACCCAATCCTTTCTCCCCTAAAATCTTTACCTTATTCTCTTGCCAGCTTGCGTTATCTTTAATTCCTCTCCTACATCCTTCCCATACATGCTCCCATGCTTGCTCTTCCCGTTCACAGACTCTGTACTTTCTATTCTCCTCCATTCCCAATACATCCCCTCCCTTACCTCGTTTCCCAATCTGAATCTGGCTATTCTCGGCCATCTTCTCTCTCTCCATCTCTTTTCCAAAAACTTTGGTACTCTTTCCTTTTACATCATGTTATACCATTTACTATATTTTAATTCCTGAATCATCCCCCATCTTTCTATTAATTGTCATTCCCTGCCTCTTTTCTCCAAATTCTTATAGTTTACTCCAGTCCCATCTCCTATATCTCTATCTCTAAAGAACTCCCTTCTTTATTCTTCTCATCTCATTATTACTATCCGCTCTGATACTTAATTTATACTTTTGTGCTCCTTCTTTCATCATATATCCAGGCGTCCTTCAGTCTAACCTTAGCATCCACCTTATATACCTTTTTGCAACCTCTCGATCTCTTCCCTTTCCTTCCATCCTCATAATCTCTGTTCCATAGCCTAATACCGGCCATACCAGCGTATCGGACAACCGCATTTTTCTTCTCCAATAATTTTTTAACTTTCTTTTTCCTATTTCCCATATCTGTTTCTTTATTTCTTCTAACTTTGCTCCCTTCCATCTCCCACTCCATTCTTTTTTCTTTCCCCTCCTTGCGGTTTGAAACTTAGTGTTTTGGGCATAAAGCATAATACTTGAAATTTAGGGTTGAAATTTGGGAGTAAAAAAAATTTAAGAAATTAAGAATCTATCAAAATTATTAGGTTTTTTACAGTAACAATTTTTAATGAAAATATAAAATTTATGAATATTTTATAAAATGCATTTAAAGAGTATAGGAAACCCCTTATAGAAGCATACAGCTGACTGATTTAATATAATTTCTCACTATCAAAGACTGTATTTACAAAAAATTGGCAATAATTTTTTGGCCAACAGAACAATTTCCCTCAATTGTCAAAATTTTTAATTTTTAAATTCTAAACCAAAAATTTTAATCGAAACCAGAACCTCCACAGAAGACATCCACCGATTTCAATTTTTTTTTCTTATTTTGAATGCCCAATGACAAATTGTCTTTGTTTGCTTTAAATGATTGGATAAACCTCATCATTTTCATATTACCGTTTTCTTACTCTACCCTACTTTTATGACCTTCATACATTGCATGAAGTAATAGTTCAGCACTACACTTCTAATAAAAATAGCCCTCTATCAAAAATATGCTTCCAATAAAAAGTCAAAATGTTATCGAAGAAAATTTCCGTATCGACGGTCAGTAGATAGGGGAGGAGTATATATATATATATTATATAAGAGGGGTTTGAATGGGATGCGGGAGATAAGAAAAAATGATCAGTGGCTTAAGGGATGGACAGGGAGAGGGAGAGGGAGACCGCTTACGAACCGAATTTTGATATTATGAATTCTATCTTTAATACAAAAAATAATTACATGAAATGAAGTCGGATGGAACAATCGAAAGTATTAAGAAAGTTCCTACTTCCTTTTTCGAGTTTTACTCTATTCTTGTATAGTTTTAATAACATCGTAAGCAAAATTCTATCTAAATTTGAATTAATAACATATACTGATCAATCATCAGTAGGTACATTTCTGTAACTGGTATTTAAAGAGTGCATCCCGCGGAGATTCTGGGTCGAAAATTCGGTACAGAAACGATTCTTGTAGAATGTAGAAGGCTGTTGCTTATGGTGTACATATGCGAAGAGTACCCATTGCGCTAACAGGTCGTCATAGCACTCGTCGAAGCCTTACAAAAGACCCTTAAGCAAATAAACATTCTAACGAACCAGTTACTTAACGCTGGGTTCCCGACTGACCAGTGACCTACGTTGAATGTCCCATTGATCCTGGCTCTTCGTAAACTCTAAACAGAAAAAATAAAAAACCTAACCGGTACCAAACACTTCTCACTCGATGGGAAGCTCTTGTCTCGTTACTGGCAGTATTTTCGGATGCTGGCAAGCTGCGGAAATAATATCGGTTGCCAGGGTGACCAGATGAGCACGCTTGACCATCCGGATCCTCACAATTAAGGGGTTGGTTGAAAGACAGGATGACTACTTTTAAGGACGGCCATATCGAACAGATGAAATATTCATGATGTTATTGCAATTCCTTAGAGAATTGGGTGCTCTATAACGAAAACAGAGAGTTCTTTATAATAAACGAAAGAATAATTCAGGGACAATTACAGAGTTTAGATGGATCAAAATAATGGTGATGAACAAAGAAAATCGTATCTGGATAGCAACATTAAAAAATTTTCTGTCCACGAGGTAATGAAGAGAAAAACAATTTTTTGTTATTCAAGCGAGATTTGTATGCTTTTAGATTTGCTACGATGGTTAGATTATTTGTAGGAAGTAATATCTTATTAACGATTGAAAATTTTTATACCATTTAAAGATACGGTTAATGAAACATCCCGAAAGTTTTATACACACATAAGTACACATAATATAAAGTCGATATCATGGTTCAAAATACCTAGAATTCTCTTTATCTTCGGATCCACACATCATTGAATATTATTTGAAGATCATGGTTCATCCTTTCCATTCTTGAAAGCCTCTTTTGTAGAAGAGAGACAGCTCGGATCGCTCGGATCGTCAATTAGCCCATCAGCTACCGAAAGATTCCTCCTGCTTTTAAGTTACCTTACCTTGAAACTTACAAATGAAAGAAAGAAGAGAAAAAAAACACGTCAGGAAAGCAAGCCATATATACGAATGCACGCTCGAAACAGCTTAATTAATTCGGATTTATTTGAGGCATGACGGTTTAGTTTTTAATTCAATTCTCGCTTTTATACTGAGGGATCTTCCGTCACTCGTTTCTCCACGCATTTCGCCGTGAGGTTCGAATAACCATGATTACTTTCAAAATTAGCACGCGGCAACAAAAATTATTCTCTTCTTAATATTTCATAAGCATCGAGATAAAATAATAAGTTTCAAATTATAGTTCCGTTTCGGGGAAGTGCGAATACGCAAAATAAGTCTCATTTCTTATTATAATAGGGTAGACCAAAACGGTGTTCCAAGTTTTTGGAAATGTATAGAATATATGAAGGGTAAAGATTTTAAAAAAACTTTTATCAGATATTTTATTGAGTTTCAATCAAATTGTTATACATTGTGAATGTTACAATTTAATAAATAAAATAATGTCTGGAGAATTTTGTAAACAATGAAGGGAATTCTTTGAGTATTTTAATTCAGAGAATAAAATCATCAAAGAATAAAATAACCGGTCTTATCGTCTTCGACGCTTTTCTAACAGAAGATTGATGTGCAAATGAATCGCAAAAACGCAGAAATATCAATAAAATATTTTCACACAGGGATTAACTCTTTAGATGACATAGGCTCATAGTAATGAGCGTTTTCCATCAGCAGTCAACACACTGTTAAAAATTTCTTTTGTAATTTTGCAATAACTGCACGTTAGAAGTTTATTACCAAAACGTAATGTAATCTTATAATATATGTTTTGTGCACTGAATTATGAGAAAAATGAAAGTTTCCAGCATATAGGGTTTACATTATATGTTTTAATTAAAAATAAAAAAATCGCGCGTTTAACGTTTGATCATACATAAATCAAGAATTATGTATAACGTATATAGGTTTGCAGTACACAGAAACGCATTCTAAAGGTGAAAATTTCGTATTTTTCCATGGTTATGACCAAGTATAGTTACATTGGCGTGTATCCTACACTAAAATTAGTACAAAACTAAACCATTCTATCGTAGTTAAAAGAAGAAACAATCAAAAATTTTAAGAAAACTCAAATTTTTTATTAAATATTAATATTAACCCTATAAACGCTTATGAAAATATCTTTGTATCGAACAATGCAAAAAAAACATAATGATAAGAAAAGAAACAAAAGAACTAGCTCAAAAAAACCTGATTACGAAAGATTTTATTCCTCTCCAGGAGAGCTTTAATTGCTAATAGTTTCGTTATTTTGTATTTCCTTATTTAAGAGTTACACATGATATTTTTGGAAGTCTTTAATAGTGCAGGTACGATTCAGTTTATCGCTAACATGAAAACTGTAAACGCTTTCAGCGTACTCTCTAAATCTACATTATTAAAAAAACTAATAATTGAAATAGTACGAACAGTGAAGTCATTTACAAATGGCTTTAGTAAACATTTCTACAACAATTAATACCTTTCCACTTAAATACGTAGTTAAATTCTACTATTTCAATAAGCAGTACTTTAGTTTCTATACTAAGAAGTCAAATGTTACTAAATGATAACTAAACGAATTAATAGATTTTGAACTACTGTAAATCGTTCTTTTAAAAAGTACATTTAGAAATTCTGTCAGTTTTATCCACACGCTTACTTTTCAATATTTTTCAGTATTTTCGAACATTTTTTGTGTGTAGTGGGCATTTCTCCTACTGAAAACCCAATTTACCATGAGTACTTTACTTGTAGCATTTTATCTTGTGTGAAACAAAATTTTTTTAAAGGACCTAGATTTGAAAGAGAACAGAATTTCCAAATTTACGGAAACTTTCGACAATTTGTGGGAATTTAAGAAAACTTGCGATAATTTATGGAAATTTACGAAAACTTGTGGATATTCATGGAAATTTACGAAAACTTGTGAAAATTTATGGCAGTTTGGAAGGTTGACGTTTTTTGTTACATTTTTGGAGCATTGAATGGTCTTTTTCCACCTTAGAGACCAAACTGTAGGAGACTGGTGCCCTCCTCAGTGCACAACACAAACCGATCATAACTCCTTTAGTTCTGGCTTGATTTTTATACTTTCCTTTGCATGACCCAAGTTTGGTGGGACTGACGTTATGAATGGACACTCCACCTTGTGACGATTTAGCTGCTTAATTTGAACATGATTTTATAATTATGGAATAAATTTCTCGCATCAAGTTGTAAATGGGTATATACTTTTAACAATGAATAATACGAATAATAATGTAGCCTCGCATAGGATTGACACTTCTGTTGACGAAAGGCATGTCCTCGGAAAAGTTTCAGGCGATGAACGGAAATTGTATGTTTGGAATGCTAGAGGTGTAAATGATCTTAAGGAAAATGAATTTCGGGACAAAATGCGCGTAAGCAAGCTAGATATTTTATGTGTACCGCAAATAAAGAAGAGGGGATGTGAGACAAGGAAGATAGAGAATGGACTCGAATTCTGGTCAGGAGTAGATAATGAATCATATGGTAGCCAAGGAGTCGATCTGATTATGAATGAGAGAGCAAAACAACATTTCAAAACGTAGAATGTGGATCGCCTGGATTACTATGTGTTAAGATGGAACTGGGAATCAGAAGGCTATTCATTATAGCACGCTACGTTCTAGTCGATGGTGACAAGAGGGATGTAAAAGATACCTTCTGAAACTCGTTAAATGATATAGTAGGTACTTGTAATCCTGGCGAAAGAATGATTATACTCGGAGATATGAATGGCTTGGTTGGTGTGCAACGCGAAGGTACCGATAGGGTACTGGGCCATTTCGGAGACCCAAAAACGAACGGTAACGGGGATAAATTGATTAG
>JAUMHM010000050.1:18020302-18034052 GCA_032362435.1 Melikaiella ostensackeni | reverse complement strand
GCGGATATTTTAGAGCATCTGTAAATAGATGCAGATTTTTACATCTAAAAGCAGTTTTTTCAGATTTCTTTCGCTTAGAAGATGGAAAATGTCGCAAAGATCATTCAAAACACTAAGAAGTCATTTAACACTGTCAGTAAATTACTTTTAATGTGTTATTAAACTCAATGCTATTGTTTTGCTATGCATTTGCAACGATCATAGGCCAACTGCATAGCTGGCGCCGCCGCGCCGCCACCGTCAACACATAGTACATTTTCAACTCAGGGTTCCAGGGGGCTGCTACAGACTTAGGAGAGATATGAGGTTTGTATTTCGTATTAAGACAATGGCTTACAGGTCTTCCCTGTTTTAATAAGGGTTTTAAACTTTGAAGGGCCTTAAATAAAGATGCGTTGCATCAGAGGGGGTACCTCAAATACTTAAATGTGCAGAACCGTTTGCAGTTTAATATTTAGGTCTTTGCAGTCGTATATGTTACTGCGTATAAAAGTTATTTTTTCGCAATAAGAATTTAATGATTATAAAGCAGCAGAGGCAAAAATTTAAAACTTATATTCCTTTCCCCTTCATTCTTATTTGAATAATTTAAAATATATACATATAGATATCTATCTCTCTAAATCTGAATCAGGGAGATTTCACTGATTTTCAGTGGAAATCCTTACTCATTTCAATTAGCGACTTGTTTCTCACTAATTCAAGTTTAGCGAGTAAAAAGCTGAACAGAAATATTCCTGAAACAATTCAGTTAGAATTTATCGCTGATTGAATCCAAATTAGATTTTCTTCTAAAGTAAAATAAAATCTCAAATAACTATTTTTAAAAAAACATTTACATATTATACAATTTATTCTACATTTCTCTTACATTTCTCTTTCAAAATTTGTTATATTTCACAATATGTCTATTTTCCTCGAGTTTATAAACACCATTTTAAGAATTTGAGGTGAGATAACAATCTTTTGTCTGGCAAACAATACCACATGATGCCTTTCAAATTTTTGTTCAAAAACACTGATAATGAGTTGACGAAAAGTATCATTTACATGTTGAATTTATTAAAAGTAATGAATTATAGAATATATGTAACAGTATAATAATCCATTCTAATTATAAAAAAGTACGTGGCGCCATTTTCGATTAATATTTCGAAACTTTTATTGTCGGGACAACCCGTGTACATGATTGGCTGGAGCTGTCAATTTATATAAATTTTTATTTTGTATCTGCCAAACAATGTAGAAGCTTTTATAAATGAAAATTTATAGAGTAGGGCCTTGAATGTTTAATTGCAAAAGTTTTCCCAATTTTCCAGTAATAAATGGCTTAAATGCATGAAAATTCTGAACAGTTTAGCAAAATTTGCACCTATACTAATTGGCAAGACTTTCTAAATTCATGTCAAATTTATCAGGTCCGTAGTAATGAGTTATTCTCCTGCATAAACTCAAACCAAAAAAACGTCAAAATTTCCCAAAGTTGGGCATATATTGGGCAAGTGAAATTTTTTGGTATAAATGCATTTTTTATTTTTCGAATATTTATTTTTGATCCACGAATTTAAACATCTCTTTCGAGGTTTCTAAACAAATGTATGCGCGCGCTTTTGATACTTGTCAAATCTTAAAAAGAAACATCTAACGAAAATCTCAAACTCTCGATTCATTGTTGCCCTTTTATCTTTATGGTAAACCAATCCCTACAAATCATAAACGAGATCGTATATGACATCGTATATATCTTTATGGTGTTTGGAATGTGTGAATGTAGTCATTGATAAATTTCTATGAAAAAGTGAAGCTGCGAAACCATATGTAGCTTTAATCTGTTTTGAATATCTGAAATGTCAGTAGGATTTGACAAAAGGTTATTTATACATAATTTAAGTATGGAGGGGTAAAACGCATAAGGCCAGAAGTCAAGAAAGAAAAATATTCATAAGAAAATGATCTAGTTAAAAAGCCTGCTGATAATTAATAGTGCCTATAATCTCATATTTTTCCTTTTTTTTTTATTACTTTTATGACATCTTTTTATAAATGAAGTAAATGAACTACTTTTTAATAACATATTTATATTTTTAGGCTAATGACTGAATTGTCTACAATCAAATATTTTAATTTTGTATCAGATTGTTGAATCTTCCAGCAGAAAATACGGATTTTCTATAAAACAGTTGCATTTTCAAGAAAAAAGTTAATTTTTGATCCATAGTGATTCATTTTCGTGAATAAAAGAAGACGAATTTCCGAAAAAAATTAATGAATTTTGAATATCATAGTTAAATTTTCGACCGGAGGAATGAATCTCCTACACAAAAATACTACTTTTTAAGGAACTAAATGGATTATCTAATAAAAATGATCAATTTTTAAACGAAAAATGAAATATTTGTATAAGATTGTTAAATCTTCTAGCAGAAAATACAAATTTTCTATAAAACAGTTGCATTTTTAAGAAATAAGTTAATTTTTCATCCATAGTGATTCATTTTCGTGAACCAAAGAAGACAAATTTTTAAAAGGATTATAACACTGCAATTGAGCAAAGTATGCAACACAAAAATTTACTATGATTTGTGAATACGAAGTATACACAAAAACTCATCACATTCATATATTAGTGTTAAAAAAAGAATATACTTGAAGAAGAAAAAAATTTACGTTACAGTAAATAAGTCAAAAAGAAAAAAAAAAGGTGAAATCCCTCAAAACAAACTCTCGTAGGGAACAAGGGTACAAAAGCGCCGCCAAATAATACATTATTCCTCTCCACAAGTAAAAAATCATAACAATTTCAAAATAGAATGTTGTGACATAATAACATTCGCCAAAATCCTATTAGTGAGTACAACATTTTTGTCATGATTAGATTTTAATGTGTCAATTATTCCTTTACCACAAGTAAAATATCTTCAATAATAATAACAACAATATTAATAATAATAATAATAATAATAATAATAATAATAATAATAAAAGAGCTTCGGTGGCTCAGGCGTTTAAGCGCTCGGACTTCCTACTAGAGGTCCGGGGTTCGATCCCTGAGTCGGTACCTCTGGAAATCTTTCCATGTACTTTTGCCGAGGTTCTGGTGGTTCGGATTCCACCTTAAGCTGTAGGTCCCCCCATAATGCACTTGGCTGTAACCCAGCCCGTGGATGGTGGGGTAAAAATTATACCAGACTACCCAATATGTCAAATTATGCATATCACTCTCATCAGATCACTTGATTGCATTACCAAAATGTGTCAGTGACTGATGATATAAACCGGGATAGCCCCGTGCAATATATTCAGTTTTGTACAAATATCTAACTCAAAAAGTGCTTTCGACATATTGGGCTGTAACCATCTTAAGTCTGAGATATAATTTATAATAATAATAATAAGTAATTATATTAGTCGAATTGTGTTATGAATTAGTATGTATCTGAATATAATCTGGATGAAGAGAAAGCTATTAATCGAAATACGATTCAGAAATTCAAATGAAGAAATGGAACTACATACTTTGGTTATCAAGTGATAACTTAATCAATGAGTATAATTTGACTTTGAATTAGTAGAAAACAATTAATTATTTAGTAGAAATACTTACAAAAGTAATTGGTAAATTACTTCACACTAGTTCAATTAGAGGTTTTCTACTAATTCTGATTCAGAGAGTATAAATCGACCAAGAAGGAATCGTAGTGGTTTACAGTTATATATACAGTGTAGCTACAATACTTCCAGCATGACAGACTTAAAGTGACATGCAAACGAATATATTGCATCCTCCTCAAATAAAAGTTTGAATTACTACAGTTTGACGGAGTATACGGAGACTTAGCCCTGAGTCAGGTGGTTAGCGTTCTTGTTTCTTTCACTCACACCTTGCAGGAAACACTTCAGACTTTAATTGCATTGCTATGCTGTGCCTCAGGGCTTTGTAAGAAACAAAATATATAGAATATTACCAAGAATTATTTGCATCTTTCACAACCCTTTTTTATTGACTGCAGTTTCAATAGAGGGTTTCTTGCCCTGTCGATTGATCACAAGCATTTGTTAAAAAAAAATAAATATTAATCTTCAACAATGAGAGTAAAAAATAAAATACTTTTTTCGACAAATGTTACATGTTGTGTATAATTCAAACTTGAAAATTTCCTGATTAGACACCATCGATATTTAACTACACTAGAACCTCGAGTTAGCTCGAGTCTCGTCCATTGCCGACTATGACTGTAAGGCTCTTCCAAGAATTCCTACGATGTAAGCAGTCAGGGCCGTATGAACCATTTCCAGTAGGAATACATAATATTAATTAACTGCATTTTGTACAAATATAGATTTTTGTTATCATAAGGGATCGACCTTTTTTAAAAGAGGAGACCAATTAATGAAAAGAGAATTTTCCGCATGTATTTAAAAATAAATGCGAAATATGCACGCGAGTGTTCCAACTGCCCGCTTTGTCGCTACGGTACTGCGTGATTGCGTCAAGGTCGCCGCGTGTCTTTCTCTGCCCCTCGGACTCTCTCGTCCACGAATGCGAGCCGGCAGAATTTTAGGAGGGCAGTAAGTCGAGGGGAAGTATTTCGAGGTCCCAGTGTATTTTAAATTGAAGCTCTTGAAGATTAATAATTGAAAATTTAAATCATCTGGAATGAAAAAGTTCCAATTTTTAGCATCCTAAACATTTTTGAATATTAAAATTATAACGTCTAAGGGCACGTAACAGATTGTCACGTGACCAATTTTTTTAAACGAATTTATTCATGAATTAATAACTCGACTGAATTTTCCATACCATACAGACGTAAAGGAAATAAATATGAACGTCTGGCCGGTATAGAAAATTCAGTCGAGTTATTAGTTTATGAGTCAGTTCGTTTAAAATATTGGTCACGTGACAGTCTGGTACATATCCTTAATATGGAGCAATTAAATATTGGAAACGTTTAAAAATCAGTTAGTTGATCAATTTCATATTAGATTTTTAAATTTGCATTTGAATGCATTGATTAAAGAAAAATGAAAAATTTTAAGCGTACGAAAGTGAAAAACGTTTTATTAGAGGCCTGAAGAAGTCACTGATTTCTCATTTGAAGCATTCACACTCAAAGACATTAAATGTCCGTGATTTCTGCACCAATTTTGCAAATTTAAGTTCTATAGCTGAATGTTCAGTCTCAATCCTTTCCTAGCAATTGCTTATATTTATATTTTAGAATATCCATGTTATGTACGAGAATTCCGTGAGCAAAGCCCGAAGTGCAGGCAAACGAAGCATCCTTGGTCAATCTGCGAAGTGCCCCTGCCGCTATGGGCTAAGTACGAAATGCAAAACTCAATTACCCATTTTTTAATCAAATTTATTCATAATAATGAAAAATTGTATTGCCTGATTATATCTGATACTCAAACAATCAATATTTAACTAATTAAAATTGTTAAATTAAACAAAACATAAACAAATTTGAAAAAATTTTAAGTCATCTCATTTATAGGAAAATAATAATAAACATCGAATGAATGTATGTTTTGAAGAATTATTATTATGGCTTATTTCATATATTTAAAAACATTTGTTTTTGTGCAGAAAAAAATGTTAAAATTTTTCAAAATTTTTTGTTCCATATTTTAGGTTAACTTCTTGCACCATGCAAGGAAATTTTTTTACAATTATGTTGAAACGTTGCTAATAACTCTACAGAAGCTTACCTTGAACTTTAACTAAGTGGTGGTAGTGTAAAAAATACCCGAATGATGTATTCTGATATAAATATTTTTTTAAATTTCAACAATAATTATTGGGTAACACAGTATTATAATTATAATATAATTTTAATATAAATTACTAACAACTTGGCTAAAAGAACTATGATTAAATAAAAAACGAACTCCACCTTTTGTTTATTTCATTGGTTTATAACAAGTGTTTTTATTTATTCTGAGCTGGAAAGTTATATTATACAATATGTGTACGATGAAATGTATCAATAATGCTTGTAAATGTAAAAATAAGAAACAAATTGCAATGTCATTCAAAATGTCACAGCTTTAATCCCTGCTGCAATAAGTAACTTAAGATTGTAACGCGGTATTTTGAGTAAGATTTGAATTATTTGTATGTGTATAGTATGTTTCATCATATAATTATAGCTGTACGATATTTTATAATTTTGGATATATGAATTCACATTGTAAGATAAGGGTGTCAATTTGAATAATAAAGTTTACACTTTGAAATAAAATCCAAGACACTTTATAATTAATTGTAATAATAAAATTTCAATATGCTAGTTTAGCTTGATGATCTTCTTACAAAATTTTGTCTTTAATATGCTTAAGAGCTCGTATGAATCTCATTGAGAAAGTTAAATAGAAAACAGGATGAGTAAAAGACATAAAAATCAGAAATAGTTGTGACATTCCGTAGCCTTACTTTTCCCGCAACGGCAGGGCTCTCTGCAGACGGACGAAGGATGCTTCTGGCGAAGCCAGAAGTAAAGGGGTGTTTGGCACTCTGCCCGACAACGCTCGGGCAAACTACGGAATGACCGTACCATCCTAGGTTTGCCCAGGCTTTGCCCACAACAGATATATGTCTGTAAAAACATTGCAATGGAATTCCGATATTGAAGTGTTTGAGTCGAAGCAATTTTTTGACACTTATAACAGTAGCCCTTCATTAAAACCACATATGTTCTTGTCGTCAGTGAAGAAAAATACACGTTAACGATACCAGTTATATCTCAAACGCACGTACTCGTATATATTCAATGTATTCCCGCCTCTACCTCTGTGTTTGTAATCCCCTTGGTTGATTCCCGACCGTATACGATTCAGATATAATGCAAAATGTAAAGTCACTGCGATGGCAGCGGTAGTCAGGTATCGCTTCTGGTTCTTATTTATATAAATGATCAGCGAATAACTCACTTTTGAGTGCCCAAACTAACGATCGGGTAACATGCATAGATATCTTCTTCACATTACATCAACACGTTGAAATATGATCGTCAACTAGCTAGGATGCCTCCACAATATCATATAGTAAGTGAATATTACTGAATATATTAGCAGGTTTTTCTTACTAATTTATTCAGTAACAGAAGTCTTACTAATACTTTTAGTAGAATGTGTTGAAGGTGCTCATGTGATACTGAAATATATAGTGCTCCTAATTAAAAATTGCTAAATTATTACAAATTCAGATTTAGAGAGTCATGTTACAAAAAAAAAGCTCGATTCGAAATCTTGAGTCGAGTCTAATTCAGTTTGAAGAGACGCGTGTTTCTCGAAAACTTGAAAAAGACATCGCGTGCATCAGAGCACTGTCATAAATTTGAGGTTCGATAACTGAAGAGGTGTGAGTGGTAAAATTTTCGGTTTAAAGAAAAGATTAATTTGACGTTTGGGTCTTGGAAAAATTATATTTCAGAAAACTCGATTCGACTCTATTGGATATGTAAAAGCTTGGCTTTTGCACACCCCTAAATCTGGCATTGAAATTTCTTTTCTGACAAAAGAACGAGTTCTGCAGGTCAATATATTTTTTTGGATGCATTCCTCGAATATTGCAGAACTCCAAGCTCAATTCGACCCTCTATGCTTGACAAATAGAGTTATAGATCGTCACTCGCTACAACATTGAAGATGATAGAGGTCGATAAGGAATATCGTCTTTACGATGGGTGATTTCTGCTGCTTGACACTCCGATTGCACGATTCGTGCTCAAATCGACTGTAACCAGACCCATCGAAAAACATCCGGGGATCTCCCATATATTCGTAACCGCGAGCCGATGAATATTAACCAGCAAACAGCGGCTGACTGCAGGAACTGAGAGCGGAGTGGACCCAACGGGTGTAGACAGGGGGTGGTTGGCTGCAAGAGGGGGCAGGAGCGGGAACGAGAACGAGAGCGAGAGTAGGAGGGTACATATTCATGACGTTAACGAGCCTCCGTCGAACGTTTAATTCCGCCAACCGCCTGAGTTGGGTTAGGGTAACTCGCTCGGCAAACACGAATCCTAACTAACCGTACATCCCTGTCGTCTCTGTCCCGTGATGTCCCAACCACGCTGTTTGCCTTTCTACACCCCGAAGAATAACTCCTATAACGATCGTCCTCCGCGGACGCACTGCAGTCACTGTGCATCCGTGTACGGACCATATCGTCTGTGAATGAATCCAAAGATGAGTTATACGAGTTCTACTTATATACGTCATTTTGAAAATAAATTTTTGTTTTGGTAATGGTTACATGTAATCTATAAAGTATATACTAATACTGCTTCTATTTACTCCTTCTTCCTTGACCCTCTCTCACCTCTTTCCTCCTCACCCCTCTCCCTTTCTCCCCCTTTTCCATATACCCCTTACTATCCCCATTTTCTCTCTACACCTTCTACCCCTAACGTTCAAACCCTTTTCATTGACTCTCCATCTCGCCTCTTTCCTCCTTGCCCCCACTTTTATTCAATTTTTTCTCCTCGCCCATCTCTCTGTACTGATACCATTCTCTACCCACTCTATCCCTTCCCTCTAAACCCCTTACTATTCCAATCTTCTCCTTTTATATTGACCATCACAATGGAACTTTTCTTAGGTATAAAGGTTTCACCTACGAAATCCTAAAAATAGTATTTTTCACTCATTAGGTCAATGCAATCAGTCCGGCTCGAAGGACCAGAATAAGTGAGTTGGCTATTTGATCTGGTTGCTTAACTGGTGTCTCAAATTCAATCTTCGAGTCATATTTTTTCTTTTGTTATACAATATAATTTTTCGTCAAACCAGCTTTGCATCAGTAGTTCTCTAATTCTGAAATAGTTGAATTCCATTAATTTACCCAGAGAAAAGTAACAAACCGATAATGATATTGTCCAAAGTCATATCATGTACTAATAAGAAAGTCTTTTCTTCGTCACCTTCAACTTAGCTGATCACAAGTAGTAAGATAATGAGACCGGAAAATATATCACGTCGACTAATGCTCGGGTCAGTATATTTTAGCGTGATACCCGTAATAACATGGCCGGTGTCCTCTCATTGAAGGCAACAATGCCCCTGATAGATGAGTTAATCGGTAAGTTCCTCCCCGGGGGCGACTACTAAACTCCGCATTTCACATTCTATTGTGTCGACAAGCATACCCTTAATACATCCAAATAGAGTCCGGCGCTATAGCGTGCTGGTACGACCGGTCGCCCTGTAGAAGAGGCAGTATCGGAGAACAAAAGGATGACTGACATCTCCGGCGATCCCGATCGGGAGAATGCAGAGGTTGCCAGTCGTGAATCGTGATGATTGCGATCCACTAGGCTGACTAGACTCAAGGTTGACTTTTAGCAGCCGTCGAGACTAAAGTCGGGACAAAAAGTCCTGACACCTTACTTTGAAGCTTTAGTACTCGGCAAAAAAAATCGCAGAATTTGGAGTCAAAGACAAAAATATTCTTCAACATTATATTTGTAAAATAATGTTAGTTTGATTTTCGTCAAAATTTTGTGGTCTTGACTGTGACAGAAAATGTGTGAAAAAAACAAGAGAAATTATTATTGTGACTGGTAAAGCTAAAAATGAAAACAATAATTATCTCGGCTCTAGACAGAGATTCTAGGCTGAAATATAGCTTGATAGAAGCTTCTCGATTCAACGGTTTCATCTCAAAAGTTGAAAGCTCAATAAAATTAATAATTTCTGAGTAAAACACTTCTAAATAAGCACGATCTTAATGAGTTTGAGTACTGAAAAAATCATAACGAAAAAACGTCCTCCTCGGCATTTTCAAATTTCATTGTGACCCAAATCTCTTAAAATAGGGTCAAACTGCGCTCGCTGCCCAAAGCCATAGACGTTGAGTCGTAGACTGAATGAACTTTTCACTACTCAGCAGACAGCCAAATCTTCAAGTCGTCAGTTTAAAATGTATAATTAAACCAATTTTTCAATTTAAATAAACTGTTTTCTTAGACTGTTTACAAAAATTAAATGAATGAACGCTCCCTAAGCAACTTATTTTCATACGTGAAAATTTTCTATTCAATTACAGTTTAAAAATTTATGAATCAACAAATTTTTTTAATCAAATCAACTTTTGTCTCAGATTGTTTGAAACAATTAAATTAATGAATGCACGATGAGACTCAACCACTTTCAATCTAAAAGTCTTTGCACTCACTGTTTACAGAAAATTGTTCAAGATTTTTAAGCACAAAATGAAAATCATGTATGGTATCCTTTTTTGAGAAAATCATCATTTGGAATTATTATTATAATTTGTAAATTATGTATACTGTGTGTCTGCAGTCCTTAAAAATTGAGTAAAAAATTCCCCTGAAAAAGTTTTCCTTAAGTTTTTTTTATTCAATTTTTAACCATTCAAAACGTCTTGTATTCAGAATTTGTAAATTTGAAGAAAAAAAAACAGAAAGATTAATAAGATGATTAGTCAAAATAATCAAATGATTAACTCAAGCACAAATCACGCTACTTATGACGGAACTCATTCATATCAAGCGAATAAAAATTTTACGTGCGACTAACCGATCGGCAAAAAGTCATTTAGAAATCAAAAAAGTGACTAACTGCGTATAACAGGCTAATTATTTTTTTAATTTGAAGTGAGTATCAATTGAAAGGAAACCGCCCATTTTGATTGACCTTAGTCACCGGCATAACCCTAAGATGACGTCTTAAAGGTGTTAACCGTGTGCTCTGAGACCCACAACGTTCGAGCTGAATTAGACATGAAAAAATCAAAAGTCCAGTTTTGAGCCTAGCGACGCGAAATACGTTAATATTTCTAAAATAGGAGTTGTAGCTTTTCAAAATACCTACCAATTTTACTTCAATCATTTTGATTCATAGGACTGATCGTTTTGGTTTTATATACAGAAAATAATATGAAAAAAATCGATGATTCCAATTTTGAGCCTACCAACGCGAAATACGTAACAATGCCGAATTTTAGCTTGTCAAAAGATTTAAAATTTTGCTTGTAACCATTTTTTTATAGGACTCGTGGTTTTGGTTTTAACCATTGAAAATTCCGTGAAAAATTCAAAAATCGAATTTTGAGCCTAACGATGCGAAACACGTAAGAATGTCTCAGAGAAGAATTGTAGCTTTTCAAAACGCCTACAAGTTGTCTCCCAACCATTTTCTGATAGGACTTGTGGTTATGGTCTTACACATCGAAAATTCTATGAAAAAATGAAAAATCCAATTTTGAGCCTAACGACGCGAAATATGTAAAAGTGTCTAAAAAAAGGAATTGTATCTTTTCCAGATACATACCCACGAACTTTCCTGTAACCATTTTTCAATATGACTGGTCGTTTTGGTATAATGCATCGAAAATACTATGAAAGAATCGAAATTTCCAGTTTTGAGCCTAACGACGTGAAATACGTAAATATGTCTAAAAGAGGAATTGTAGCTTTTCAAAATACCTACAAATTTTACTTTAACCATTTTTTTATAGGACTCGTGGTTTTGGTTCTTACCATCGAAAATTCTATGAAAAAGTCGACAATTCCAATTTTGAGCCTAACAGCGTGAAATACGTAAAAATATCTGACTAAGGTATAATATTAATAATTAAACTTCTCGATATTCAATTCGTTATTAACAGTTTTGTAAGCTCAGAAAAAAAGAGAATGAAAACGCGTAAATTTCATCAGTAGCAATGTATATAACGAATAATAATAATAATGCATATATGTGTATTGAAATGTTACTTTTTTGAGGGTAACTGCGAATACAGATAGATGCAAAACAAAAGGCGAAAAAAGTTTGTTTCATTTTGCATTATCCAAATTAGCCTTCGTAACGTATAGTCATTAACCTACAAAATAACGTAGATTCTATTCCTATATTGAGGAGCGCATTCGATTTTTATTGTAAGACGCTTAGAACATAAATATACCTAAATTTAAAATTGTCTGTCAAAAATCGAGCGCGAAGCGCGATTGTCACGATGAGAATGTGTGCCTTCAAGCCTAGAGAGCTTTGAGAAATGTAATATTTACCTATAAACTTAAGAAGAAAATTCAAAAAATAAAGATGCATAAAAGAACTGGGATCTAAAAGAGATTTTTTCACAAATTTTCATTCGAGTCACCATAATTAATATAATAAATAATTGGGAAACTAAAAAAAGGCCTGAAAGTTACCCTGTGTAAAGACAACTTGGAGATATGAATGGCTGGGTTGGTGTGCAACGCGACGGTACGGGCAGCGTACTGGGCCATTTCGGAGACCCAAAAACGAACGGTAAAGTGGATAAATTAATTAGCTTATGCTTAGAAAAAGGCTTCTTTATTACGAATACTTAGTTTATACATAAAAAGATCCACATTATACTTGGTGAAGAGGCTAAATCCACAGTATGATTGACTTTGTTGTAGCGAATGAGAAACTGAGAGGGCTTGTAAGGGATACAAGGGTTATGATAGGGTCTGAGTGCGGAACGGATCACTACCTCTTAGTTTCAAAAATGAGTCTAGATCAAGGGTGGGGGAGAAGAAGAATTTATACTAAGCCGAAGCAGACGCGAGTTAGAATAAAGAATTTGCAGAAACCAGAAATACAATTATTGGTATATCGTGAAAAGGTGAATAAATAGGTATTTAGGATATCATAAAGAAGACTGGGAGACTGAATTGGACAATAAAAATGTAGAGGGTGCATGGATAATACTACGGAATAGCATCTTCAAGATTACATCTAAAGTGTGTGGTACTACGGCTGTAGGAAGAAGGGCTGGAGATGCTTGGTGGAATGATTAAATCCACGTGGCCGTCAACGAGGAAAAGCAAGCGTACTCGAGAATGTTAAATAGTAAAGGTCTTAGCGATAAGAAGAGGACTAGATAAGAAAATGATGATAGAGGTAAAAAGCGAAAAGCCAAGATATTAGTCAAAGAAAGCAAGAATAAAATAAAAGCGGAAGAAGATAAAAAAATGCAAAATGACTTGGAAGGAAATAAGAAATTATTTTGGAAATGGGTTGAGAAGATTAGGAAAGGAAGTTCGAGTACTGAGGTAGTAGGAATAAAGAATGCTGATGGTGAAATGTTATGGGATTCGGACAAAGTGAAAGACTGTATAAGAGATTTCTTTAAGAAGTTGTATGGAGGTCAAGCTATGGAGCATAACAGCCTTCACATTGAAGAGAATACGTAAGACATTCCCATTGTAGATAGCGGAAGAAGAGTCAATATCGACGACATTATATTCGTGATTAAGAAACTAAAGAATGGTAAGGCTGCTGGTATGAATGGTATCACTGCTGAAATACTTAAGAGCGGTGGCGGATATTTGTTTGTGTGGCTCAGCTAATTTATGAATACGTGTGCTGTGTATGGTGAAGTTCCAAATGGTTGGAAAAAGGCGATTATCGTCCCAATCTACAAGGAAAAGGGTGATAAAGGCGACCGTTCCAATTATAGAGCGATTATCCTACTTAGTACCGTGGGCAAAAAAAGTATAACTCGTTCGGTTCTTGTCTCGTTTTACTACTGGGGGTTAAGGAATTTGTATGGTAAATTTGGGTACGGGATGTTTAAGAGGAGAAGAAATAGGTTTTAGATCAATCTCACAACGTCGCTCCGAGACTACTCACTTGATCGATCTCTCTAGCAATGAACCCAGGTGCAGAGCTTCGCAAAGCCATTATAATAACGGGAATAATTATAACAATCCACTAAAAAAATCTCTTCACGTGGGGCCATTAGTATCCAAAA
>JAUMHM010000050.1:17985004-17996770 GCA_032362435.1 Melikaiella ostensackeni | reverse complement strand
CAAATTTTACACAAATCTAATACAGTCTCTAATGAGAATGTAAAAATATTCCAATACTATTTTCTATATTTAAAATACAAACCATGCCTCCCACCAGAAAATATTTTGATATCTCAACTTTCTTTTGTATTCTGCGTTATTTAGCTCAAAATTTGAATTTTCGGTTTTTCAAAAAAATTCAAAAAGTTGTTATGACAATCTTGTAGGGCTTCCAAAAAGAAAAGTTTTTCTTTTCTTGACTTTTTTTCATATCGTGCATTGTTTGGCTTGAAATTCTTATTTTCGTTTTTTTTTTTTTAAATTTTGGAAATGCTGTAACTCTCACCATTTTCTTTTTAGCGGAAAAAGTCATGAGGATAAATTGTTCAACTTTTTGAGTACTATGAATATTCGTATATGGAATTTGTAAATTTGAAAAAAAGTAGTCTCAAAAATTGTTTAAATGCTCCCGCTTTTTGAATTTTTGTCCAAAATGGCTGGCTAACGAACTTGGCCTTCATTCCAGGACACTCAAAGGGTATACCAAATGCCAATCCAATAGATCAATTCTTTCGAAATTTATCGTGCTCAAAAACTAAAAATCTACACACACACAGACACACAGGCAGACATATTCGTAAAAACATGTTTTCCGGGTTCAGGGGGTCTCAAAGTGTGGACATTTAACAAAAACGGGGGGGGGGGTCAAATTTTACACAAATCTAATACATTCTCTGATGAGAATGTAATAATGAAGAGACTTGTTGGAACTTTTTAAATGGACAAACTTTCTTTTTTTGCCTTTCTTTGTATCTCGTCTTGTTCTTGCAGAAAATTGAAATTTTTATTTGTCTGAAAATAAATTCTTTCTCCTGTGGAAAACGCGGGCAGGCACAAAATATAAACTCTTAGCAAATATATTCACCATATTAGTACTAAATTTTTTAAAAATTCAGAAAAAAGTACTAGAATTTTTCAGATAATTGAGTTTAAAATTTTTCTGAAAAGTCACGGCTATATTGTCAATTTTGAAATTTTTGAAATTCTGAAAACGATTCTGTGATTGAGTAAGGGACAAGGGTAGTTTGAGATTTGTCTCAAAAATTTAGAACCACCATAAATTTTGCAAATATATAAAATTATTATTATGCACATGAAATGTTAATTAAGCTCTTATAACACAAATATTGTATTAGAATTAGAACGTAGAGGTTTATGGGAATTATAAGAAAAGAGGGGATAAGGTAATGCACGATGGGCGGGGTATGGGATCCTGTATATGTATAAGTTGAGCAGAGTTAGAAGATACCCCATCGTCACAACATAAACCCCATAGTGCTAAGCTAAGCCGCTTAGTACCTCGCCTCGCAAGGGCATTGACGCTTGACATATCCAGTATAGAGTACACATACCAGAAGCAACCCTATTTTCTCGCAGTTTTGGTGTCAGTTTTTCGAGGTTCCTGGTTCAGACTGTTATTTCTATACAATCTATAAACTGTTCACGATATTAATTTGATAGAATACAGTTTAAACGATTAGTTTTAACGAAATATTTCTTTTTTAAATAGTTCTCCTTATATTTAATCGAAATATTAAAAATTTTGAAGGAAAAAAGACTCAGATAATAAAAAGTTTCTCACATCAAAAAAATTGTAGGTATTAAAATAAAACTCATTAATATATGTGATAAATTATATTGCCGTTGTATGCAGGTTTTAATGAAGAGATTTGTGATTACCGAACAAAAGTATAAATGCCTTAAATACTACATTGTCAGTAAAATAATGATGTGAGTAATACAATGCATGATTTAACAAAATATGTGAAACAAAACGTGAAGCAATTTCGTCATTTGAAGGAACTCAGACTAATGAAAATTTGGAAATTGATATGCAAAATAATTTTGATCCAGATACGAAATTATTTTTAATCTAGTTCTGTGCAGTGTGGAGTACAAAAGAGATGTTTACAAGCTGAAATGCATCGTGGCGAGTTGCCTGTAGCAGTTAGTAAAACATTTTGTTTTCCCATGAGTGAATTACCCCAATGCGTATACGATCTGGGGTGCGGGACCACACCCCCATTCACGATTCCTGCTGAGGATACACTTAAATTAAATGGACGCCGCGTTATGGTACCGAATGCCATGTTATATCTAACCTCTCATTAAACCCGTGTGAACTGTAGCTTGGCCCCTCTGAAAGATGAGACTTTGATTTCTAAATTTGAAATTGCATGGAGTTTATTATAAGTTAAAGAGTCGGGTTGCGAAGTACGTTTTGACAATAATGCATAGCTACTAGTTTTTATAATTGAATGTGTTGCATGCGCAGAGCAATGCTGTGTGAGACATTATGACCTAACGATATATTTCGATAGCTTACTCTACATCAATTTTGGATGATTGAAATAAATTTCATCGTTATCAATACTGCCGTGCACAACAAGAAAACCTATAACCATTTGGGATTTGGTACCTGATTCACAATTGTCTTCTATTGAAATATATTTATATTGAAACATATGAGGAACAATTTCGAATCAGCTGCCAAATTCCAAATGTAAGTTACGGGTTATCTTTCTCTGCGTGGCAGAGTATAGTGTGCTACAGTACTGAGAAAAATGGTTGGGACAACAAAACGATTTGGTTGCTATAGATTATTGAAACACACAATATTTTTCTTGTTTCAAAAAAATGTTTGTGTTTGAACAAAACTTTAGTTGACTCAAAAAAATTTGGTTAATTCAACCAAAATCGACTTCCGCAAAAAGTACCATTGCGAATAAATAGTCTCTGTCAGTTTTTTTGTTTTCAATACGCTCTCTATAAATCTCAATTAGATATAAAATGACTACTTGAAAAGCAAAAACTCATTGTCAGTAAATGATAATTAAGTTACAATTTATAAGTCATAACTAATTTTGAGTCAAATACCCGTGTGGAAAAACCTTCTGGCGCTGACCACCCCCAAACCAGACTGTCTAGATTCTAGACTTGGCGCGAAACATGGTTTTGGCCTGGGCCTGGCCAAAAGTGCGTTTTTTTTGGTTAGCCCCAGGCCAGATCGTATGTTCAGCCGTTAGCTAGACCATCCATTCAAATTGTATAGACCAAACTGCGCGTAAAATTTTAATTTAAAAAAATCCAAATTTAGAAAAATTCTATTTATTGAACGTGTGGACAGTTCTTAATGTACATCCTAATTTTTATATCAAATATAACGCTATAAAATCGCATTCGCAGAAAATTAGCAAGTACCGAGAATCGAACCCTAAGCGTCTGAGTTATAAACAGCATGCGCTACTCACTAAGGCTACCGGATAATTGAAAATTAGATTAAATTGAAGCTGTGGCAAATATTAATTCAAGCATATAAAAATGAGGCTAAATGATATTTCGGGTATAAATAATAATTAACTTCAAATAATTTGTTATTCGTTCCTTACAAATGTTACATATTACTTTCTATAATAAATAATTTTCGCTAAATATCAGGAATGACTAAAAAAAAATCGATCCCATAGCGACGCAAAATTTTGTCCCCTCACCCGTGTGGATAAGTTTCATGGCAGTCTGGTGTCAGGTCTGGCCCAGACCTAGCATTATCCAGACTGTCTAGTCTGAAAGTTCTGGCCTGGCACAAATTAGCGCCAGGCCTGGACCAGGTCTCACTTTATCTAGACCGTCTAGTCTGGAAGTCTGGCCTGGCCCAGGACTGATGCTTCTTAGCTAACCAAGAACAAAAAGGTTCTAAGTTCGGTCTGGAAGGTCTGTTTTGGCCCAGGACTGGCGCTGAACAGGTATCCTGGAACAAAAAAAGTTCTAAGTTCGATCAGCAAATTTTTCCTGGACATATTTCGAAAGAGTTACGGGGTGTCTAAAACGATAGAAAATAAAATATTCACACTATTAAAACAAGACTTTTTTTCTTACCACCTTGATAGTCTGGTCTGGTCTAGGTTTGGCGCTGATCAGGTAAATACACTTATAATGAAAAATGATTTTTATACAATTCATTTAAAAAATTAAGTTTCATCCCAAGCAATTGGTATTTATTGCTTGGCCCTCAGCGTGCAGTCATCTTGCCAGCTGACGCCACAACTTGAAATATCTAATTTAATGTAGTTTCTACGTAATAGCTACGTACTGACTGATACACTGTCAGTTTTCATCGATGAAGCGTCATAAACTGTCAAATATTTTAAACTTTTTTAAAGAAGAAACCCCACTCCTAACCTTCTGATTGTAAAAGCAAAAAATTGCGTAATTGGATCCAAGTGGGATCGATTTACCCACTTGGCTCCGATTAAAAAATAATCTTTGAAGCTGATTCATTAAATTGAATTCAAAAGTCCACACCCGATTAATATTCAATTAATAAATCGGTTTTAATTATTTGTTCTAATCGAGGCCCGATGGGGTCAATTGTTCCCAAACGGGTTAAATTATTTTTTTTAAAAGGCAGTCCTGCCAGCGGATGACCGGCCCCCAACTAGTAGCTGATCAGCCATTAACTAGTGACTGACCAGCCAATAACTAGCTGCTGACCAGACGGTCCAGTCTGGGGTTGGCCAAAAAAAACGTTACACTTCTAACCAGGCCCAAGCCAGAACATCTAGACAGCGTCTAGACCGGAAACCAAATGGTCTGGTCTGGGCCAGGCCAGCGCCAGAAGATTTTTCCACACGGCCACTTTGTTTGACACGGCATCGTCATAAAATGTTTTCAATAGCCTGACATGTTTTCCCCCGTCTCTTTTCCATCTATCTACTGCACTAATATATCTGTTTCGTCGAAGGCACTATTCACGGCCCTCGCTTAAATTCGCCTCGCACCCTTAAGCACCTAAGAGCCCATGATCCGATACCACTATACCGGAAGAAGGCGAAGGTGAGCCACGAGGTAGAAAAAGGCGTCGGGCAAGGGGGAGAGGTGATGAAAAAAAGCCTGAAAATACAAAACTTCTTACCACAACAATGGCTTGAACCGATTTTAAAAAGATCCTTGGGAGACTTACCATCAGTTTCACACCTCTCCATGGCTCCCCACTGACGACCTGAGATGTACAACAAATACCTGTGGCCACCATAATCTTACTAAGGCGTGCCACAGTGGGGTCCTGCTCAGGCCTATTATGATTTTTGTCGCATTGTCGGGAATGTCGAATCTGTCTACAAATAACCACTAGAGAAATGGTTACTCTCGCGCTACTCGTTTTGAACCTTTGCTTTTCTTCTCCTATTGAGGATCCACTGACACTACACGTGTGTTACGTCAGATGTTCATCCTTCTGGGTGGTGAAATTCTTATGGACATGTATTTTTTTTCTGGCAACATTTCCTTCCTTGTAATTATATATTAGCATGTTTTATCACGTTGCGTTGCTTATTTTCTCTCATACATACTAATTTTCATTTAGATTATTTATAAACTATGTGAGTCAATCAGAGTAAATATAAGACCTGTCATTGTGTCTTATTTCGTAGTCATTCTTTTTGTCGAGCTTCGAATATCACCAGCACCTATGTCTGAACTCCTTTTCCTTTCGTCTTATACTTCTTTTTCGTCTCTCTTTATCACGCTCATTTCGGGCCTCTGCCATTCAAAGCGGACTACATTATTTTGTTGTAAGGCCAGGGCACACCGCATTATCCTAAACATCTAAATCCGAGCAGCTGGGGTATCCGTGAACGGTTCTCAATCCTAGGTCCCATCGACTTTCCTGTCCCACTTCCCTAACTGAAAACAAATTACTGTTTATTCACTCTCATTCTATTTTTTTGAGAAGTTATAAATGTGTTTTCAATTATAGTCCTTGCAGCTGTTTTCTTTTCCTTGTTACTTGATTACTTGATATACAGTGAAACGCACCTACTGATTTTACCAGTTAAACTGACTGATTCCCACAATAAAATCTATCAAATACACTGGAACCTTGATTTATTTGCCCTCAATTAATTGTCTTCCTAGAATGTCTGCCGGGTCGCATTCGGTGATGAGGGCTCGAAGACGTCGACAGAGAGGATTGCCGCCGGCCTCGCATTCGTTGATACAAGAGCCTCATGGTCATAGCAGGCAACACCTGAGACTCAAACTAAATCGAGGTTCTAGTATAAATCATTCAAAATAAATGATTTAATCAGTCGAAGATACTGATTAGATTAGATCACTCAAAATTAAAATTACTGAAATTATCTATGAGAAAAATTGACCGAACTGTTCAGTCAGTTTTGACTAATTTGCCAGCCTACTGAGTGAAATACGCGTGACCTGCAAAAATAAAATTGAGGTTCCTTGCAAAAAGAAAAGATGTTATGTTTTTTTCGTTTGGGTTGAGAGTCACTATCTAATGAATGTGTCAGAGGTGTCAGAGCAGCAACTGTCAAAACACAGTCGGACTGGACGAAGAGGATGGCGTCGGATGAGAAAGATAGACGGAGAAAAAGGGAGACACGACAGTTCTTTTCACGCCATATTGGTTATACCGAGAATGGTTCAGCGGCGATGTTTATCGATAATCGCGATATCTATCCTTTCATCCCTAGGTATGGAATATCCATGCCAGCATATTATATGTGTACACTTTTAACACCGACATGTGCTTGTCTCATGTGGGCAACTGTGGACACGTCCATTCCTAGATGTACCTTGTGTAACGGCCTTATCCCTCTCCGTTACGCATTTGATACTGATCTTTATCTTTTATAAAAAATGCCTGAATGTAGGAGATAAAAACTTACGCGTGGAAATTATAACAGAGAAAAATTCAGCTTAATTAATGAAGTTGGCCTGTTGTTAACTAAGTTGATAATAATCCTGTGGTTAAACTAATTTTTCTTTCTTATTCAAATCCTGGAATATTATCTATATGTTTAGGGTTGTACTTAAATTTCACGGAAATTAGTCAATTTAATAGCTGACTTGTTGCATTGTTAAGTAATGAAAACTTATTGTTCACGGTTTTGCCATAGCGAGTCACTAAAGTTTCCGTAGTTAAAAGTGACTGGAAAAATTATTAACATTCAATTCAGAGAAATTTGAGTAAATTTTTTTCTCTGCGTGAATTTAATAATCAGTGAAATTCCAATCATCATTCAAAGATTTCAGATTGGAGAAATTTACTGAAGTTTCAGTGACGGATATTGAATCAAGGGCGTAATGGATAAAGCGATTTTGACGAGCGCGTAGGTATTTGCACAATCGCTCGAGTCAAAATTGCCTTTATCCATGCCCGTGATTTACACGATACTTTTTGTTCGATCCCCTTTGAAAACCCAACTGTTCTTGTATAAGAAGCAGGTGCGGAACGCGGATAGCGGATACATTTTCTGATACACTATGATACTGACTTTTCCTCAATAACGTGAAATTGGCTACAGATATGATACTAACCAATATGTTCGTCTTGGAGCCACATTCACTTCGATCTATTTTATCCTTGAAATTCAGTTTAGGCCCGATGAAGCCATTCTGTGTCAATCCGCTCGCAAAGTGCGCATGGATCACTCCGAGTGGAAAAATCTTCTGGCGCTGACCAGACCGTCTGGTTTCCAGTCTTGATGCTGACCAGACGGTCTGGCCTGGGCCTGGCCAAAAATGTAACGTTTTTTTTTTGGCTAGCCCCAGGCCAAACCATCTGATCAGCCGCTAGTTATTGGCTGGACTCCCTTGTAAAAAAAAATAATTTGACCCGATTGAGAACGATTGATCAATAAATATCAATTGCTTTGGGCGAAACTTAATTTTTTTAATCTGGACCTGATCAGAATGTCAAGATGATAAGAAAAAAATTCTTGTTTTGATAGCGTGAATTTCTGATTTTCTATTATTTTAGACTCCTTGTAACTTTTTTGAAATATGTAAAAAAAAAATTTGCTGATCGAACCTGGAAATTTTTTTGTTCTTCGATAGCTGATCAGCGCCAGTCCTGAACCAGACTAAACCTTCCAGACCGAGCTTATACTTTTAGGCTAGCTGATCAGCGCCAAACCTGGCCTAGACCAGAATGTCAGGGTGTTATGAAAAAAATCATGTTTTGAAAGTGTGATTTTTTTATTTTGTATCATATTAGACCCCCTGTAACTTTTTCGAAATATGTCAAGGAAAAATTTTCTGATCGAACTAAGAACTTTTTTGTTCTAGGATAGCTGATCAGCGCCAGTCCTGGCCCAGACCGGACCTTCTAGACTAGACGGTCTAGATAAAGTCAAACCTGATCCAGATTTAGCGCTGACCTGGACCAGGTCAGGCCTTCCAGTCTAGACAGTCTAGATAAAGCCAAACCTGGGCCAGACCTGACACCAGACTGCCATGAAATTTTTCTACACAGGACAAATTGCATGCGCTGAAATCGACCACATAGCGCGTGTTTCACATGCATGGAAAATTGCGTTTCAAGGGGGGTCGGACAAAAAAATATGGGCTATTTATCGATACCAGCAGCTTACTTCATAATGATAAGGACCTACCTGAAATAAAAAATTGGGATTCTTATTGGAACAGATTCACACTTGTGGTATAGATACTTTGTTTTCTTAAAGGGTCCCCTCACAATTTGATAGGTATAGGGGAACATGGGGCAAAACGGGACAATTTTGCTTTAGGATTTTTTTTCGCATACTGAAATACTTTTTTCCACATTCAACGCTATAGGTGCCTCAAACAACTAATAATGCACTGAACAAAAAATTTTCGCATTGAAAAAATACCATGTTGTACTTTTTTTTATTGATTTTTGGAAAAAAGTTATTCGTCCTATTTTGCCCCTTACACGGGACAAAACAGGACGCTTTGTTAAATGAAATATAAAATGTATTATGAACAAAATAAATTAAAAAAGACTAAACGAATAAGTAGTAAAGGTACAAGAACTTGTTGTAACAAGGTTTATTGTCCATTTTTTTATGTAAAAATGACCAAAATCAGGCCTTAAAAAATACGCAGACATGAATTTCGTCTCCGTCCTCACTGTCGAAACCTGCACAAGACTGATGTGCGCTCTACTATATCTCGCGCGGTGTCCCGTTTTGGCCCTACCCATTCTGTCCCCAAAGTACTATTTCCAATATGACTCTCGAAAATCGCGATAACACTCGCAATCAAAAACGCCTCGAAGCAAAAGAAGAGCTATTAAGTACACAAAAGAATGGTGCTAAAGCGACTTTAATTAAACAAACATTTGTATTACTTACGTGTAGTTGAAAATTAGTCAAAATTATGACTGGGCACGAAAAAGATCCATGCGTCTCATAACTTGGAAAATAACAACAAAATTATAACAAATTGGCATGGGAAATGTCAGTAACTACTCAAAACGAAGTGCCTACAATTTCCAGTAGATGGCGTCACACCACAGAGGAGATATAATCATCGTCCTGTTTTGCCCCTGTCGTCATTTTTCCCCATGTTCCCCTATGTTGTCGAACTATACAAAATATATCGAATTGGGCCAATTTAACCGCTGGTGCCAAAAATTTGACAGCCACAGAAAAAATGTTCAAACTATTCTTTAATCAGTGCAGCTGATTCAGATTGCTTACGAAAAGAAATGGTTTTCATAAAACATAAATTTCCCATATATTCAAAATGTCAAATATCGATATTTGTTGTCCCGGAGATATTGTTTGTTCTTCGTATCGATCCGTTTTCATGCACTGTTAAAAATTTTCGGAGTAAACGGCTTCGACTTTTATAGTATTCGGCACCGGACACGCCTAGCCTAAACAAATGTTCATTCAAAAGGCCTGCATGTCCCGGATTATTTTTTATTATATTTCGGGATGCCTCCCAAGTATTTTAAGCCTTAAATGAACAAATTCGGTAGGACCCTTCTTTTGGTCCTCGCATTTCGTGCTTGGCTTTCTTGCCAATATTACAAAGCTGTTAAAACCTTTACTTTTAAAGAGATTGTTAAATTTTTTTGATTTTAGATTAAAACGAAAACTAATATACTTAAGGCTCTATCGGCCTTAAAGTATACATTCTCATTACAATACTCGAGCTTTACGACCGATTATTTATATGTATTTATATAATTCTCTGATAAATTACTATACACATATAATCGCAAAAATTTGAATTTTCGATTTGTCAATAGTTCTTCTGAAAAATGTAATTCTTTATTTTCAATAACATTTTTCACGAATAAAACAAAAAATATGCCAGTTTAATGTGACGATTTTAGTCGGATCCCGACCAGTTTCCCCGACCAGTGCTCGGTTAAAACGGAGGTTATCCGGCCGGCTCTTTTTTAAATATCTTATTTTCCTTGCTTTCGAATGTTCCATAAAAAGTGTTTTTCTTTGGGACGCCATAACTTTGAACTTATTGGAACTAGCACATCGTATATATTATATTTGTAGGGGATTGAGTCTACTTCAATTTAAATGCATACAATTTTCACCTGAAAGGTACAAGAAAAAATATATTTCACAAAAAATCAAAATGGAAATATTTTTTTAACAATTATATATAAAGAACAATTTTACTGGTACATTTTCGCGTATGATACAAAGAGAACTTCAATGTCAGCAATCAGGGCTGTATGAACTATTCCCGGTAAGAATACATAATATTCATTAACTTAATTTTGTACAAATGCAGACTTTTGTTATCAAAAGGTATAGACCTTTTTAAATAATGAAGACTAATTCCCCTTCGACCTCTGATCCTCGAACGAAATTCTCGGAATGACACATTGCGGATTGACTCTTATGGAATTTTCAGTATATTTCAAAAATGCTGAATGTTCCATAAAAAGGGTTTTTATTTGGGACATCGTAATTTTGAACTTATAATCGTCTTTTTTAAATTTGAGTCAACTTTAATCAAAATGGAAATATTTTTTTAACAAAAAACTGACTCCTGAAGATCATATCTCGTGAACTATTAGAGATAAACAGTTCTACTTTCTAATTTACAGATAATTTTACACAATTTAATTTCTAATGACTATTTTTGGCGTTTGATATTTTAAAGGTGCTGGGTATCGTACGATGTTGAACACTTAGATCTTATTTTAAAATTAAGATTGAAATAATTTCAGCAAAATAAAGCTTCACTTTCAATGGGTTTTCATGAAAATAAGTTAAAAAGTTTTAGAAGAATTAAAAATTGAGCTTTTTCAAAAAGGGCCCAACCGAATTTTTTCATTTCGGGCTTAAAATACTTGGGAGGCATTTCCATAACATAATAGTTGATTTTTCTTCTGCATGGAGTAGGAAACTGATTTTCAAATCAACACTGAGTATTTTTTACTCCGTATGAGAAACGCACTTCAACTCTAAATTGTGGGACTTTTATAGGGTCTATTTAGAGATGCGTTGACTCCGCTTCTTTAACTGTTGGCTGGTGATTTTGGCTTGTTGGCGCGCAAATCCGCAACTAACCCGTGAAGCCGATTCAAAACGCAAAAAAAATCTGTTAATATCACAGAGGTCTTACATTAAAATAATGACAGCATAGCTTTTCTGTAGCTTACAGAATTTTCTGTAATCTTTTCAGAATTTCTAGGTACCTTACAGATTTATGGACATTTTCTGTAAATCTTACAGAAAGTTTCAGTAAATCATACAGAAAATTCTGCAAGTCTTACAGGGTTTTCTGTAAGCACTACAGAAAAATGTATTCTGTCACCTTCTGTGAGGTTAGCAGACACTCTTTTCTCCGTGAACCCGCGAACCGACCCGAACCGTACCTAGTTTTGCACACGCCTACTATCGGCGAGAAAATTCGAGTCCTCTGGCTTTGATATTAAAAAAGTAAGTGAAGAAAAAATGGTAGCTC
>JAUMHM010000050.1:17956882-17982461 GCA_032362435.1 Melikaiella ostensackeni | reverse complement strand
TCGATAAAAAAAATTATGAGAGTTATAGCATTTTCAAAATTCAAAAAAAGAAACGAAAATGAAAATTTTAAGCCAAATAATGCACAAAAAAAAAAAGTCAGGAGTAGAAAAACGTTGCTTTTTGAAAGCTCTACAAGATTGTCGTAACAAAGTTTGAATTTTCTTTTTTTTAAATAGAAAATTCAAATTTTGAGCCAAATAACGTGAGACACGAAAACAAGTTGTGCTTTCAAAATTCTTGTTTTTACGAAGACCCATAAACTTTCTCTTGAACATTTTTTGATAGGGGGCATAGTTTATTTTTTGAGTATGGAAAATGATATTGGAATATTACAATTTCCATTTTTGAGCCGAACGACGCGAAATAAAAAAAAGTCAGAAGAATAGAATTTGGGCTTTTGAAAAGTCCAATAAAATTGCTGTTAGACATTTCTTTATAAGACCAATCGTAAAACATTAAGATAATTTTTCTATCGTCTCTTCAACTATTTATTTGTATATATTATGCGGTGAGCGCAGAAAATCGAGTGCGAATATCATGATGAGAATGTATTCCTTAAGGCCGATAGAGCCTTGAGTCAATGAATTTCCTTCTTTATTTGGAATCGAAAACAAGTTTAGTAATTTGTGCATAAAAAACATATAGCACTGAGCGCGAAGCGCGAGATTCACATGTTTCGGAACGCGAAGTGCAGCGACCGAATCGCGCGCCCTAGGTGCGCTCAAATTTACGAGTTAAGCAAGCTGTGCGCGAAGAGAATGTGCCCGCGAAGCGGGCAGATTTTTTATGAAAAGTCTTATGTTCTATTTCATTAAGAAATTTTAAAAGAAAGACAGTAAGCAAAAATTTGTTCCAATCTGCAGGTCTACCTATGAATACTATTAAGATTTCTCTTTTCTGAGAAGTTAATGATTAACTCAATTGACAATTAGATATCCATTTTTATTTAAATGTAGTATACCAATTTGAGGAAGTTAGCAATTTATAGAAATGTATTATTGTTTGGGATTATTACCTTTTTCTATTTTGAAAAATGGAATAATCTGAATAGATTGGTTCTAAATCAACCTACAGAAAATATATGCATGAAATAGGATAAATGGAGAGAAAACAAGTGGCAAGTATTGAAGTGCAGTTACATACCTAAGATGTGTATAAAAAACCTCGTGTTATTTATAGACCAGTAAAGCTATCAATGAATTAATAAGTATGATGTTAAGAAATGATAGACTATACCTCAAGTAATATGAAAATCCTCGCAGAATTCCTCGTACTTTCCTCGTCCAGAAATAGCACGAGGATTTTCGTCAAGGATTTTTTCAATAGGGGATGCGACGAAATAAATTGCATGTAAAAATATAATATTTCAGCTCACTGAAACCTGAAACCGTCAAAACCTCAAATTCGATATTTTTAGGAATTGCACCGATTTCTTCGGAACCGGTTCTATGTATTAGATCCGATTTAAAATTGTTCAATATTGACTGCTTGAATTTTGAAGTAGTGCAATTTCACATTCGCAGAAGAATGTTTATTTTTTATTTTGAAGTTACTGAATATTGAAGTTGTTTTTGAAACTGTGCAACTCAACTACTGTATTTTGAAATAGTATGTGTAATTGAAAGGTTTTAAAGAGAAGCACTCTACTCATTTTCGCATCATAGCATTTTTATGACTTTGATTATTTTTATTGATTTTAATTTGGAGATTGGGTTATTCTTAATTTGAAATTAATTTATTCTCGAAGCTATTGCTTTAAAAATTAAAAATATTCAGAATCTGAAGTCAACATTTTTCGATTGATATTTTCATCATTTAGAAGTTTAAATTTGTGCAATTTTTAAATCGTTCTTTATAAAGGCTTCAATTTGAAAATTCAAATTACCTGAAAAACTGTTTAAAAACTGAAATATGGAAGGTGTGAAGGGAAGAGAAAAATAGTAATTTGAGAAAATTTGTGGGATGTTCTTCTTTCATGTGTGGGTAGCTTCATATCTTATTTTCAAATACGTTTTACGTTTCTAAAAGTGCTATAAAGATAATATTATTATTACTAACCTCATAATTAAAATACATGACTTTTATAACAATATAGTTTACTTTCTCTAATGCTGTAAAAATTTTCATACTATTCATAGACAACATAAAAAATTATATATACATATATATATATATATATATATATATATATTTATTTATTTATTTATTTATTTATAATTGAATTGAAATATGACGTGCATGTGAAACTTTTCCGGAAAAAGCAAGCTAAAGGTGAAAATTCCAGATACGAAAAATAATTTCTAGGTTTTTTTTTTATGAGGAGGGAAAAGGGCGAAATCTTTTAAAAACTCTGTGTTGGACTCTCCTAGGACGGATCTAGGCATACTAACTAAAACCAAAAACCTCCTCTGCTCCATTTATGTGTATGACTAATAACGAATTCAGTTGAAACTATCAGAAAAGAAAATTATATATTATAGTTCAGTTATGAAAATTACTTGATTCATGAATTATAAAATTTGTAAATTGAATTATAAGAATTATTACTAAAGATTTTATGACACATGTGTTGTAATTTAAGATTACTATTACAGGAATGTAAATTCACTATACAAAAATATGGTAAAAATGTGGTAAAATTACAAACATTTTCAACAGTGTAGCCTTCCACTCGCTGGTGTAAAGACTACCAGTGTAATACTGTTAGTTTGTCTCAAAATTGATGGATAAATTACCCCTTCTACTTTATTTTTCTTTTTTACTATACTATGCTAGTAGAGAAAAGAAACTCATTTGCTTTTCAATCGTTTTGATCAGAATTCAGGGTCTGGATTTAAAACCTGGGTTGAAAAATCATCAAAAAGGACCACGACTTAGCACCTTTCCATTTGGACACGTAGAAATATGAGTTGGAGTGTAAGAATATTATTTTATAATAATAATATGAAAAACACTAAAAATTGGGTACAAAATCTAAACCATCCGAGAATGAAAGGGGTAAGGTAAGGATTTTTAAGTATATGTGTATAAAGACAAAAGAACATGCTACAAAATCGTTATGTTATAATAATCTGTTTATATATTTTCGCGAAAATTTATGTACAGGCGTAAATAATAATAATAATATTAATATAATAATAATAATGCTTCCTTCTTTCATATATTTATATATGTATAATTTCATCTTAGTCACAGTTGCATAGGTATCTATGTATAATATTTATATATGTTCATATTTATAGAATTGATTATACAAGAATTTCGCTAGGTGTCTATCTACAATTAAAGAGGATGATGCAAATCGTTTGAGATTTATTTCGTATCAAGTTTTAACGATATTGCAGATGCAGCTTTTTGATGCGTACCGAATGATACCTCGCGTTACTCACAAATTAGTAAAGTTTTCGAAACTTTTGCAAGATGAATTCACAAATTAAGCAAAGTGTTAAGTCTAATTAATCTACGAGGAGTGTAATTGATTTAATTTATGCATATGACGCTGTACTGTTAGTGTCGGCGATGTGATTTTTGTAATGAGAAGAGTGACATCGATTTTTATGCTCCTTCTTCTATAATCGTCAGACAATTCCTACGTAACCCCATCAATTCTATGATTTTTAATTTAGTGTATGACTCCATTTTTGAGAATCGTCTCGGATATAATCTTTAGTGCATTATAAAAAAATGATAGCCTCACATTATTGGTTGCCAGTGGTACACTGGTACAAGACATTCTTTGACATCCATTTTGACATATCATGACATGTTTTGACAATAATGATTTCCTCAATATTCTTCATAAGAAAAATCAATCAACTCAGTTAAAAAAAGCGGTTACACTATACTTATAATGAAAGAAATTTAGATAAATATAGTGAATTTACAATACGCGTTTGGTAAAAATTTAGTGAAATTGTTAAAAATTTTTATCAGTGTGGGTAAACATTAAGGCGTAACGAAACATATAGTTTGGATGAAAATTATTTGACTTTTGCGCCCAGATAGAGCTGATAGTAATTAATTATTCGAAGTGAAAATTGAACTGTATCCGTAGATAAATGTGCTTAAAGTGTTTGCTGTGAAAGTGATAAATTTCGAATAGGTACAAATTTGTTACTTTTAAATTTTGTTGATATTTATCAATTCCATTCCAGAGGTGTAAAGAATATTTATTTTTATAACTACAGACCAATTTTTACTCGACTTTATAATTGCCTACCGCTCTATACAGTCAACTTAATATAGTCGGAAATATAGACATCCTATTTCACCATAAAGCAAGCGATAAGAACACTCATACTTCCTACAAAAATTGTATAACATTATATCTTCTAATCAGATATTCTCTTCTTCATGACAATATGAACGAGGTTGCTATAGACGATTCACATCCTCTCTATAGACTATGATTTTATATATGTTACACTCCATTAGCTAGTTCGGGCATTGTCCGAAAACTTTGCTCAGAATTAGTTTGGCGTACCAGAAAATGCCCAAACCCGAAATATATATTGCGGATAATATTTTTCCGAAATGGACTATGGTCAACTAATAAAAGAGTGATTTTTTTAAATACTGGAAATGGGGTCAAACATAATTGAGAGGTATATTTTGCCAAGTTGGGGTATGGCCAACTATAAACGGGTGATTTTTTCTTTAAATACTGGAAATGGAGTCAAATATAATTGAGAGGTAGGATTTTCCCGAGTTGGGACATGACCAACTATAAACGTTACCTAGTTTCGTTCATGGGTCAATATGCCATTCTAGTGTTGTTCAATTTTGATTGAGCAATATCCATTCTGACGGTACATTTCGGGTTTGTGCATTTTCTTATGCTCAAAACTAGTTCTGAGCAAAGTTTTCGGACAATGCCCGAATTAGCTTATGGAGTGTAACATATACATGGCGACGTCTTTTCAGTCTACTCGGCAGTAGATCCTAAAGTACGAGGGCAGAAGACATCATCGAAATATTATACTATCTTGGGTAGTGCGTTTCGGTATTCTCTTTATGTACAGTCGCAGTCCCCAATATTGCGAGTTCACAGCACTTCGAAGCATTTCTTAAAATCGATTCTCTCGTCCTTGCCCGAGTTCGTAGAACCAATCTCATCTCGCGCATCAACGACCTCGTTCGATCTTTCGTATCACGCTGGCGAAAATGGCCTGTGGATTTGTGGGGGCTTTGGATTGATCGGTGGTGTCGCAACCCTTATCAGTCCTTGACCCTTAGGTGTGTGTTGATTGGAAGGTGGGCTACCACGAGAGGACGGCGTATGAGGACTCGGAACTGCTACTCTCAGTGGTCCCGTTACCGACAGATTTGTTGCTACTAGAGGAGGACTATGTGCTTCCGACAAGCTATCCGACAATCGCGATATTCCCCCATCGGATAAACGCGACGTTTCAGATAACCTCGAAATACTTTCCGGTAGTTGATGGTGCGGATGGTGGAGCAAAGTATCGTGAGGAAGTAACCTTGGTGGGGGCAGGCCAAGAGTGTCTGGTAATCTGAAACATTAAATAATAATATTATTTTTACAGTTCCTCATATGTTACCCTCAAGAAATTATTGAAATTAGAAAAATTACGAGATGAGGTAGGGCGGTCTTAATCTCATTCTAGGATTCCTTCAAGAACTTTCGATTGTGTAAACAATGTATCTTCAAATTTTGTGAAATGCGTGCAATTTAATTAAAGGGCTTTTCGAAAATGGTTTAATGTCCATGCTAAATAACAAAAATTTCAGAATGATGTCAAACACTATACTGCACTGCTTTTAATGGAAAGTAAAAAATAATCTCATTATTGAAATTTCACATTTTCTTAAATTTGAGACTTCATTGTTCACAAAGCGCAATAATCAGATTTCAGATCTATCTAGAAGCTTCATAATCTAGGATGGACACGAAGCATTGAAAGTTCTCGAATATTGGTAAATGTTGGTACCAGGATTCTTGGATTAAGAGCATCCTAGCCACAGTCTCTCAAAAGATAGAATTCTTTTCTAGTCCAAGTAAAAACAAGTCCCACTTCTTTTTGCTGTGACTTATATATTTCAAAGAGAGAATCACAACGATAACTGTGTCTGCATTAAAAATATGATATTCATCGTAGTATTTAGAAAAGTAAAATTTCAGTCAAATCTAAATAGACAGGTTTGAATTTGATCGGGTATTTTACCTGGATCCAAGGTCTCCTCGGGGACCAACAGCCTGGAAGGGACTCGTCTCAGCAAGCCTGAAGATTCCACCACCCGCGATACTTGGATGATTGTGTTGCGGGCTGTGCGGTGCAAACCGGAAACCGGACGGAGGAAACTTGAAAGCCGTCGCGTGTCCAAACCGGAAAGACGAGTGGGTTGGGTCATAGCGGAAGTTTAGTGTCGGCTGTGGAATCGGGCCTAGGTGGCCCAACTGATGAACCGGCGAGGCCTGATGGTTTATTTGTGGCGAAGAACTTGGAGACGGAGGTGACGTTCCGCCCAGCGAAATATCTGAGTCTTCTGAATCGGACCCTCCTGGACCTGGACTCATAGGTCTACGAGAACTTCCATTTCCGGGGCCGGACTGTTGCTGCATTCTGAAGTCAGAAAAGATAAATTTTTATATAACTTAATACGAAAATTAATCAATATTTAAATACACTTAATTTCAATTTATAATCTGTAAGCTGCATTTTTACTTTACTTCTGTTTGAAAAAGAAAGTCGTAAATAAAAAGATCTTTGTGTTAAGTAGACAATGTTCAGTTATGGAGGTGTTAATTCGGATGCAGGGCAAAAAAGAGCGCTGCGTATTAGTAATGGCGAACGGGTGTGATTGATGAGGAGTTTATTCTTCCCGGGTAAAGCGAGGATTCACGGGAAAGTAACGGCGACTTCTAGTGATGAGTTTTAAAAGTAGGATTCACGTCATTACGCGCGAGATCTTGTCGAGATAGACACAAGAAAGCCTACACATTGGTGTCTTCTTACGAGAAAATTACGGAAATTACGAGCAGTCAAGAAACTATCAGCGTGAATCACTTTAAGCTTGTAACCATGATAATTCAACCCGATAAAGTTTACAGCTATCTTTAAGTAAATTTATCAACCATACTTAATGCGCATGTATCTTATAACTTATATCATTGTCATCTTGACCAAATAATTTGTTTTATCTCAATATGACATTTTCACAAAGTTTATGAATTTTACGAAACTCTAATCTATAGTTTTGTTCTTGTGGACTTCGTCTGGGTGCGCTAACTTTACCAAATTCCATTTTGATATTTCGATGGAAAGAGCCCAGCAACTGCGGAGACAGGGACCATTTGTCAGATCGACTCCCTTGTTTTGGCGAAGCGACTGAACCGCTTACCACATTGAAGACAATACGGATTCAAGACGTTATTGCGGTCCCCTTAAAAGCCTCCGGCAGATCAATTCTCTTGGTTCGAGACAACGCCTCTCAGAGTTCCGGATGTCTAAGAGAGAGACTCTCGTATTTTCGTTGCTAATTGAGTCTCGAGTCCGTTGTTACCAGGGTAACACCTCGAGCGCTTCGGTGAGCAGGCAGTCGTACTCTCAGCTTCCAAATAACCGCGACGATGTGGAAGCCTGGCAGCTGTCAATCTATTTTTGTGCGAAAAGGACTGCGATGAAAGGCAGCTTCGATGAAGAAACGTAATTCGAGGTGAATGGCTCATTCTTGGCCAGGTCTTGTTTGGAACGCGTTGGACACGGTAATCGAACCCCACCTTGCTTGGCTTTCGCAGGACACTCGACGAGTTTTAATTATGCCACCGTCCTGCTTTGTCTCGTCCTTTCACGAGAGCCCGCACGAGCTGCCTACCCGAATTTCATTATCGTCTTTCGTCTCATACCAGTCTCCTTCTGACCACGTCCCGCACAATTAAACTGTGGAATTTGTATGCATCAATTGCTGGTTACTGGCTCCTATTTCGTTTCCACCGAATAAAACCACCCGCAAATAATGTTTAGCTGCATTTTTAAAATAATAATGCGATTAATATTTAGCAGCAGTGAATGGTGTTGAAAATGACATGTATCAGTTGATTTTTCCTTTATGTTTTCCTCTAGTTTTCGGTTTTTGGTTATATTTTTATTCGCAGTAAGCTGCATTGATCCCTTCCCGCATGCAGTTGGGTGCTTATATATAATTTGTAATGATCAACTTTATATGCGGGAAGGGACTAATGCAACTTACTGTACCATCTATGGTGGACCATAATATTCTTAAATATATAATTTAAGTTTTTAATATTTTAGTTTAAAATTTATAGTATTAGGTATACTTTGGTAAACATAAAATTTGTATTGGAGCAGAAAAATAAGAAAGAAGATACTACGGTCGATCATGGTAAATACAAAAAGAAATATAACCAATAACGAAAAATGGGGGCTAACGCAGACGAAGTAAAATAGTCAAAACTCAACTTAAAATGTAAATTTATGTTACGTGTATAGTATTACAAAACTAACAAAAAAAATTTGTGGCTGCAATGAAGTCACCTGTACGAGGTCAGTTATCATTTACTGTGGTTCATTGCCATCTGACATTAGTATAATGAAAAATTGTATATAACGTTTCTCAGACAGGGTCCCTGGCGAATAAGTAGAGTGAAGACCCTGAATCTGCAGATCAAAGAAAAGAGGAAAGAGAAAGAACTGACAATGAGCAACGAGATCGAGTCGCGCGAGGGGCCGTATCGTTTTAACGTCTCTATTAGCGGCTATTAAAAACGAGCTAGGATGAAAAAAAGAGACCGGGATCTGCTTCGAATCGCGCCCTGTTCACATGCTGCTACTCGCCCTGGTATCCAGTTACCTTTTGTAAGTCCTTCCAAGGCTCAGATTTTCGAACGATATATACCCCATTGTGTGCATCGGGTATTTAGCATGGCACGGGGTAGGGCCGAGGGGGGTGGATGTGTACCGAATCTATGGGGCGAACGCCATGCAAGTCTATGTTGTCCCGTAACATACGGCCAGATTCTGTTAAAATGATATCCTTCGTCGAAATTGAGACTCCACGACAGATCCTTTCTAAATATCCTGCTGTATTCGGTTGTTATAGCCTGGAATGTTTAGAAAAATACACAGTCCATAATTTGGAATGTACACGCATTTTAAAAATCTGTTTCCATGGCTATGTTTTGATACAATGTCGAAAGAATGTTTACCGAATACAATTCGAGAGATCCGTAATGAATTAAGGCCTTTGTTTTACCGATTTTTAATTTTAGGTATATACTGCCAGACAGAAAGTTATTTTGTAAGCGAATCAGCATAATATTTTGATAGTTGCCTTTTCCACCACCGGAAGCACATGTAGAGTCTGCATCTACCCGCTGCGTATTCTTGTTATAATTGCGGCAACTGCTACTCGAACCAGAAGCCTCGCTCCATGCTTGAGGTGAATACTTTAATAAGGGATTTCAAAAAGTGACTCGTCATCCAGTGTAAGTACCGACGGCGAATGCATCCTTGTCAGAGCATCCTTTGCAGCTGATACTTTCCCGCCTCTGATGAATTTTTTTAATTACCTCAACAAAGCCAGCACCTGTACGAACGCTTGGCTGCTAAAGAATTTTCGGCATCGATTTGTTCAGCGCCACGTGAATTCTCTTATCGTACGGAGACTTTAAATAGCAGCGGATCAAACTACGATTCACCACGCTCTTATAAAACAGGTTATTACTTGAAAATTGTAATTAAAATTCTGCACTCACATGGAATAAGCATTTCTTTCATTTCTGTAACAATCCTAAGTCTTTGCATGGATATCCGGTTCGAAAGACCGATTTTGATTCGATACAGAGTAACTTCACTTGTATTTTTAATCTTAACTAAATAAGACGAAAAACAGAGGGATGTAAAATATCGATTATACGAAGAACACACAAGAATTTGAACAGTCAATAAGAGATGTATCCGCTTTCTGTAGATTGTAAACGTTGAAGAATCGCGGGAGCAACAGGAGCACTTAAAATCTTCAAACATATCGAAATTCACGGATCTAAAAAACAAGTGAGCACCACGTCAACCGATACTCTTTTGTTCTTGAGCAAACATTGGTTCGTTCCTCAGGATACCGGCGTGCGCAGGATGGAAGATCCGGCTGTAACCAACCAGCCGAACTCAACCCCACGACCGCTTTTTTACAGACGCCATATTGCACCGGCTTTCAAAACTTATGATGTGAGGCTGGATAAAATGTTGCAAATCATGGACTACCTGTCGGTCGCAGCGTCGGACGTTGGCCGACGTTTCGTTTAATGCACCGTACTCTTAAGCAGAGTGCAGCCGAGACAGCGCTCTTTGTTTTAAGCGTTATCCCCCTAATGCATCGACGGTATACCGCAGGCGATAATGAACTATGCCGAAAAAAGAACAACTCTGCAGGCAGATTCGTTTCTGACGTCGCCTCATATTTTCCTTCTCCTTTTACGTCTTCTTCTCTTGCACTCTGCAATTGACAGGGCATGGCCTTTGCCAAGGTTGCAAATGAGCACGTCATTAATATGCAACATTTTTACTGAATAATACTACGTTTATTTTAAAAAGTTTCTGCGTTTTGTGTTAGACGCGTTGAAAGTAAAGGCGCATGAAACTTCCTCAAACTCTACAGTTTTTCTTATTGTTTATTTTAGCGAGAAACCATTTGCAATTTTTAAGATTAACCTTTTGACGTAATTTTTATTTTTATGAACTGCCATTTATCATAATTTCTGTTTCTCCAAATAGCGAATCGCCATGTACAGACATTTTTATGTGAATGCTGAATGTGAATTTCGTGCCATTATTTTTATGTTGAATATGCTTTAGGTAAAGTGAAATTTCTGTTTCATGACGATTCGCTGAAGTGGGCATAATATGAAAAATGGCGATTCGTGCAAATAAATTTTGGGTTATGTGGCTATTCATCAGAAATAAAATTCTGTCGTATGATAATTCGGAAAAATTCAAATAATAAGCAAATGGTAATTGGTTCAAATGAAAATTATAGCAAATGGCAATTTGGAAAAACAAGAATTATGAACTGTAGTAATTCGGATAGATAAAAATTAGGTCAAATCTTAATTCGCAAAAATGAGCAATATAACGGTAATTTAAAAAAGTAAAAATTGAGTCAAACGTTAATTCGGGAAAATAGAAAATGGGCAAAATGGTTTTTTGGTCAAATGAATTTCAGTAAAATAAACATTAGAGAGAGTAGAAATGCAGAATATGAACAGTTTATTTAACTGAACTTTCGTGTCAGAAAAAAGGTCTTCAAAATAAAGACAAAAGTCTTGCCGGTTTTAAGAATTCAATCGCAGGTTACCACAGAGTAGCTTAGGCCCATTGAGCAGAAGCAAACATTTTCGAACAGGGGCATAGACATTTCGAGTGTTTGCTCTAGACTCTGGAGTCCAAACCCAAAATGAGGTAATCGTCGAAGTCGCCCGCGCCGTAGAGGCTTCTGGGTCCTCGTGGGAAGAATGTCAAAAATTAAATCCTTCCTCAGCACCGGGACCTAGACAAGGATGTAAGCGGAAGCTAATCTCGTTGTCTCAGACCGTAAATCGCCATGCGATCCGGAAAATTGCTCCTCTCTTCTGCACCCTGCCTCAGTACAGGAAAATCTCTGTTGCCCTTTGCAACGTACCATGACAAACGATGGATAATTAAAATTTTTGCTCTGCTTCGTTAGCTGGATTTTACAAAACGCTTCAAACCATTGGAGGATGAAGTGCATATCCTACCTCTTGTCAAACTAATGAGACAAGAAAGGTGATGAAGATGTGTGTCTGCTACATTGGATTCAGAAGCTGTGTCAATATTTTATGGTTGTCAAAACCATTTCAGACACTCCTTATATTTTTGCTTTCGAAAAGGACAAATAGTAAATGTTTACATTTATACTAAAATACTATATATAGGAAAAACAATTTAAATCTGAGCTATTCAGCCATTAGATCGTAATGTATCAAATTACAAAAATGTTCGTATCTAAAAAAGGAGAAGTCTATTCGGCAACCTCTTCCTCTAACGGTTCTATTGGCAAGTCCAATAATGTCCGTTCATAAAAAATTTTATTTTGAAGACTTTTGATTTTTAATTTAATTTAATCACCCGTTTGAAGATCTTGCTTCTACTTAGGACATCTCTCTCGCGCCTTTTTTATCCTACGGGATATAGAAATCTGTCGGTAAATAATTAATATGTAATCAGACTCCGTTTATGTGCGACAGCAAAGGGTCTACTGTACTCGAAAAACGAAGAAGGGCGCCAGCAATGGTCTACGAGAACGAAGGGTGTTTGTCAGCAAACACCATTGAAGGGGCTCTTAACGGATCTCATGTGATGGCTTGTGCGTAGGTTCCTCCTTTTTTCTCGGGATGAAGAAATGACGCGTCGGGTGGCACCTACTATGCATCAATGAGAAGAAATCGTAATATGGCCTGAATTAATACGACTTTTCTTTGTCTAGGCTTGATGGTAATGATGCGGTGGTTCTGACAAAACATTAATTTTATGTTAGCACCCTTTATTTTTTTTCTGTCCATTTGCTCAGAAAATAAGATCCGACATATAAATTCATGAAATACTGGTGTCAAAATCGGTTAAACAAGACAAGAATTTGTTCGGTACAACAAAGAGAAAATTTTCGATATAGTCTTTCGAACAAATTGTGTACCAATATTATTGAAGACGAGAACCTCAATGTCATTCGATTGAGGCACGCGCCGTCGTTCAACGGCACTCTGCACTTCAAGGACCCTCGAATCGATTCGAGTCTCGTAGCGCACTTCGGGTCAAATTAAGTTTCACTCCTGAAATATGCCTCCCTTCTCTTGGCAGTAGGGTACATTTCCTTAGTCGTATTTTCAAGACTTAAGAGTATGTCATACAAGTGATTAGTTAATGCAATAGATGAGGATACAATAGTTGAAACCTCTTTCAAAAATGATTTCAACATTCTATAAAGAAATATTAAAGTCATTGTTCCATTAACTTGTAAAATAGGTATACATAAGAATTTTCTCAACTTGAATGGTGCTCCAAAATCATTAGAAAGAAAATAGTGAGCGGTGAAAGTGACCTAATATGTGAAAGGATTACGAACCCGTATTCCCAGTTTGCACTCTCATTCGCTCAATTAACCATTTTCACGGAAAAAACTCACCGCCCAAATTCTGCGCGACAGCCCGTAAAACCCGCAGCTCGTGTTCAAGTTAAGGAAGAACCCAAGAAGAAGGAAGACCGAGAGAAGTCGAGAAAAAGAACAGGGTTCAGTTCGGCGATTCGGGTAACGTTATATCATTTTTCAAAAGGGATCCGTTTGTTTCTCCCGTAATCTTCCCGCCTTTCCTTGTCGCCAATTTCTTTTTTTCCCCTTGTAATTGGCTTCTTTTCAGTTGTTTTTCAAGTTGGAAAAGATCGGACAACAGGGTGGGTATAAGATTTCACATATATGCGGGATTAAAGTGGCTGGCCTTAAGCCGGCGCAAATTACCCCTAAGCCTTTTAGTCGTCGTGTCTGTTTTGCTGGCTACAAACCCCGCGCAATATTATTTCGTTGTGCTTGTAATATTCTCAAAACCCCTACAGGGCTTTGCAGGGATTCTAAAGGAAATCTACTAACGCGTAACACCTACTCAGAGGGAAATATAGGTACGATAACTTTGTATGTTTGCAGAATTATAATCGTCTGAGCTCAAAAATATGAAATTAACGTTTATGTTCGCGTCATCTTCTAGTGAATAAAATAATGTATTAAAACAATTTAACAGAGGCGCATGAATACTCCTCAAAGTCTACTTTTCCTAATTTTTATTGTACCGAAATTCATTTGAGCGAATAAAAATTTGTCCTAATTCCTATTTGTCCGAATTACAATTTTGCATAATATTTAATGTTTCCGTAAATTAAAAAAAATGGAACGGAATTTAGAAAATATGGAGGTGGTAATGGTCTTTTTTATCGTTCTTATTCGTCTTGATGTGATTTCACTGCCATATTTGCCAAATTCTGCTACATTATTATTGATATTTACGCGAAATGTCAAACTGTAAACGTCATCGAGAATGTTGTCCGATCTTGCTCGTTTTCCGAGATTCTCGACTAAAAAAAAAATAAAAAATTCTGCCAAATGATCATTCGTGAAAAAAATGATGTGATATTAAAGTTATAACAAAAGGAAATTATGGATAATGGTAATTCGGAAAACTAATAAAAATAAGTTAGATGGTAATTCGGTAAAATGAAAATTTCGGCAATTACGACAAATAAACTTATATGCCTAAAGGTAATTCTGAACAATAAAAATTAGGACAAATGCTAATGCGGTAGAATAGCAATTAAAGCAAATTGTTATTCAGTCAAATAAAATTCGGTAAAATAAACATTAGTAGTAGTTGATATTCATCTGCATTTAAAGACCCTTTTATTTCACATGATTGTTATAATCTAAACTTTTAGAGTTCGCGTTGATATATGTACGAAGTACATAAAATAAGGGTAGCTCTCTTATAGACTTTCTCTCAGTCAGGCGACCAAAATGTAGCTCAGCATCAAAAGGCGAATAAGATACACTATCCCCGGGGTATGAGAGTAAAAATTTAACTTCAACGCAATTCCGAGCGATTACCAAGCTCCGCTCTATAATACACCCCTTACCCATCCCTTGATTGGCTTACATTGTCGATGCTTAAATGTTTCATGCACCAGTGACCGACCGGGGGATATCATTGCGCTCTGATAGGGGTAACGTTTCATGCCCTCGAGCTTCGATGTCTGACAAGACTTTGATTTTGAATTGGTCTCAAATATACTGCATTAATCCCGTTTCATCCATGCTATTCGAATTTCCTTTCATTCGCAAAATTGCATAGCTTCATAAGTGAATGGTTTTAAATAATCAAATATAAATCAATGTTTTATGTACTTCCTTCATTAATAATGTATAAATTATTTTCATTTTGTAAAGATTTATCGACTTATTTTAATTGTATTATACAACAGTTATTATCGTAGTGTTGTGTGAGATCTATTGAGCTATTTTTTATAGCCGAATCCGAATAGTATGTTTCAATTCTGAGTGAAAAATTCTTTTCAGATATAGTGTGTATTTAATTTCGTCAACAATTTGCTGCCTTATGTAATCAAGATCTTTCGATATGGTATAATACCTACATAGATGGACATATAAGTACATGTCTGGGTCATACATTATAAGTTGTGGATGTACGCCACAAGTAGGAACGCATATAGCGTGTAGGATCACCGAGATACCATCTCGTTCGAGGATCAGGATCGGGACTGGACAGTGTTGCATTACACCACCGGCTACGTTTATCCCTTAATATACCGGGTGTCCCCTTAATGAGACCACAAACGACACTCATGTTACATCTAAAGCTGATTCTTGTTACAAGCGTCATTATGCTTCTTCTGAAAGAACTGGTTTTTTTTTCTTGAAGAAGGTATACTTTTTTATTATGATATTGAATTAGTTAAAAGGAAATGTTACTTCTGAAAATAACGAGAAAGAAAAATTTATGAATTAAATTTATGAATTATATGATGATAACGTGGTCCATAATTTGCACAGATCTTTTTGATCAAATTGAAGTTAATTGGAGCTTGTTACAATAATACGAGAAATGAAATATACCGACTTTCCAATCAGTGTAATTTAGAAGGCAATCAATCATCACGTGTTCAGTGTTCATAGAGAGCTAGAAGAATATGTGTTGATTTCATACGTTGCGTTGATTAGAAAGTCAGTATAATAGCGCACTATCATGCTCTGGATCAACAAATGTATACGCAGTGGCTCCAGGCATCATAAATCAGCATACACGCAGAAAAAATCTATTAATGTTACAGAGGTCCTTCGTTAAGATAGTGACAGCATAGCTTCTCCGTAGAGCTTACAGAATTTTCTGTAATCTTTATAGAATTTCTAGATAGCTTACAGATTCACGAATATTTTCTGTAAATCTTACAGATTTTTTTAGTAAAGCATACAGGAAATTCTGTAAATCTCACAGAATTTTCTGTAAACATTACAGAAAAATGTATGCTGTCACCGTTCTGTAAGACTAGCAGACACCTTTTTCTCCATGTAAATCAGCTTATGGACGTCCCGACACTCGATAAATAAGATTATAATGTGAGAATTTAAAGAAAATTCATTGATGAGTCGAATTTGCAACAATTTAAAACAATAATTCAATACCTATCATCCGCGGGGTAGAGTACACATATTGCGCGTAAATGCCTGTGTCGCAAGACTCACTACGTCTGATTAAGCAATTAAGCCGCGCTGAGCGTTTTGCGGTGTTTTTGCTGCGGTCCAGAAGCGGCTCGGTTCCTCGTTATACACTTGACCATCAGGTTCGATGTACAAGCCCGTCAGGTCTTGCATCTTTTTCACTCTCTTGCTAATCTACTTCCTCGCTTCTCTTCCTTCAGCATGAACTCTTCCTTTTCTCTCCCGTATTTTCTATCTCGATTCTCCTTTTCTCTTGATTGTTTCTTTTTCTTCTTCTATCTAACGCCTAATTCGGTCTTCGGACTCGAGAAGGATCGAATATTATGTCAGAAATCTCATCACGGTGCGTCTAGTTGCCCTGTTAATTATCGCTATATATACCACTCCTTGGCAAAGCCGAAATTCCAGGTTGTTAGGCTAACGATTCCGCCGAGAGGAGGAACGCGCCAATTACCGCAGCTAATAATGCAGTATAGCCATACGTATTATACTCAAATACGGCTCCTGGACTTTGTTATCACCTATATTCACGGCTTCCAATTAAATAAGCTGATATAGCAAAGATAAAAATGAAATAATTATTGAACAGATCATCCAAAACTTCTTTGCTTGATCCTTGTTGGTCATTTCGCGTGAGCAATGAATAGCTGCAACCTGTACTATTAAAACATGTTATAAACATTTTTTGTGTTTCAATATCCGTGCCATTCCGATTATTCAGTATGAAGCTATCCCAATCAAAGAGAATACAGTTTTTTATTTTACTTATGTTTTTATTAGTGAGTAAAGCAGTGATCTACTGATATTGATAACATTGCCGATAAAATGTGACCTATGTGTCCATGAAGTGGGACACGTCGGCGAAGTGGTAGTTTTTCGTACTGAATTCAAATCCGCCTTTCATTTTTGCCTAATCATCAGGTTATTGAGATTTTTTAGGTTATTTTTTTCTGAAAAATCACAAGTCGCGCTATAAGTTGATGTATAAATTTCTCGTCACGAAACGCGATACATGATTTTCGATGCATCTTTCAACGCTGAATCCATTGAATGACTTGTTTTTTCAATCGATTGAATGGTTTTCGAGATGATAATTAAAAACTATCAATTGAATGAGGGTAATTTTTTTGCGTTTTCAAATATAAAAACAAAGCAATTTATGTTCCCAGCACTGACCGGTCCATTGATTTAAAATAGTTTGTTTGTAAAATAGTTTTTTAAAATTTTCGGAAATTTACTTGAATTTTTCTAAATTCTACTGAATTAGCTTGAGTTCCATAGAATTAACTAGAATTCACTTTCAAAGAAAATCCAGTGAATTAAACTGAATTCGAGAACACTAATATGCCTTGAATAAACATAAACTGTGCAATTGTCAGCTTTATAAAAAGTTGAATGAAGAAAAAAATAAAGAAAGAAAAAAAAATTAGAACATGTCAAGTCATTCATTCCACTCATGGCGTATGTAAGTTAACATGTGTAGGCTCACCAATAATTAATTATTTAAACAAAAAATTGAATACCTTTCCATGGGTTGAAACTTTTTTTTATACATCCACAATGTTAGAAGTAATGAGAAATTCAATCAAAGTCTATAAACTAATCTTAAAAATCTATTTAGAATTGACATTTCTGCGTCAAAGTATGGCATTTTAATTTTATGGGCTTGTCTGTTTGTAAAGCTTCGTCTTAAAAATATCTTACTGCTATACACAATCTGAGAAAACTGTTGTTGGCTGAAAAAAATTCTTTTCTCTAACCAATAAAATGTTCTGTCGGATGAACAAACTTCGTTGGTTAGCCTTACCAAACTGTTTTGCAGGCTTACCCAAATTATACTTCATTGAGAAGAATAGATATTAAAGCAGACGAAAACTCATTATTATCTGTAAAAGGTCATTGAAATAATTAAAGAAAGGATCTGGGAAGTTCAATGTGGATTTATGCCAGGGAGATTATGTGCGGAACAGATATTTAACTTAAGACAGATTATAGAAAAAAGTTTGAGTGTAAACAAAAATGTTTTCTGTGCACTTGTTGTTTTGGAAGAAGCTTTCAACAAGGTGGATAGAACTAAACTTTAGGAAGTCCTGAAAGAGGATGGAGTGAATGGTTGGCTTCCGAAAGCAATAAAAGCAATATATAATGATAGTAAAGCGAGTGTAAGAGTAAATGCACAACTTTGAGAACTTTCAATTAATATTTTGAGGCTGGGCAGAGCATTTTTAGTTCTTATGGGATTATCACAAATTTAACATGAGAAAAAGACACTTTTTTATTTCACTTTTTAACCCCCTTAATAATATCCGAAATTGATGTCCATTTGCAAGCTATTTCATGACACATTGAAAATCATTTTCCCCAAAAATTACGCCTGAAAAACTTTATATTTAAAGCTGTACTTTAATGCTGAATATTGCCAATGGATGGAGTGAATGGTTGGCTTCCAAAAGCAATAAAAGCAATATATAATGGTAGTAAAGCGAGTGTAAGAGTAAATGGACAACTTTGAGAACTTTCAATTAATATTTTGAGGCTCCGCAGAGTGTTTTTAGTTCTTATGGAATTATCACAAATTTAATATGAGAAAAAGACACTTTTTTTATTTCTCTTTTTAACTCCCCTAATAATATCCGACACTCATCTTCATTTGCCAGCTATTTCATGACACGTTGAAAATCATTTTCCCAAAAAGTACGCCTGAAGAACTTTATATTTAAAGCTGTAATTTAATGCTGAATATTGCCATTTTGACACTTTTTAGAGACTTATATCTGTTCATGTATATTATTCTTTTATTTGAAACTTAAATCAAACGAAAGTTTATTTTATCATGAACAGATACTGAAAAAATAGAAGAGATGGATTGATAATACGAGCAAAAAGATGCAGAGATAACCAGACGTATAAACGAGGGTAAAAAGATTATCGGCAGTGTACGAGCCATTACTACATTATTAGAAGTAAAAATATTACGAATTAAGATGAAATTGCAATATATAATTCTGTGCTTGCACCCATTGTGCTGTATGGTAGCGAGACTTGGTTTGGTCATGTTGAGAGAATGAATGAAGGACGTTTAACGAAGCGAGTGTATTAAGGTAAGGTGAATCGTGAATGATAGCATACCCAGAGGTAGACCGAAGAAAGAATGGTTGGAATGTGTGAATGAGAGTCGTACAAACACAAGAGCTTGCATGAAAAGTTGTATGGATGTAACGGAAGCAAAAGATGTATGCAAGGATAGGGATGTATGAAGGACGATTATTTATAAAGGAGAGTGACGCCTGAAACGAAAGATTTAGGATATCAGTCAGTTTGGGTGTTAATAAATGAATCGTGATGTATCATGGCTCTATGAAGCTCTTCACCTGGGGTGATTGCTAGAGAGATTGATCAGCGACCCGTGTCGGAGCGGTGTTGTGGGATGAGTGTGTCGTTTGAATAAACAACACGCGTCTTCTAGATTGATCTAAAACCAATAAAAAACATTACCTTTGTTATAAGAGAATTTGATGAACAATAACAAAAAATTCGCTTCCTTTCGTAGAAAAACAATGGTTTTTCTGCCTATTAGTTTACTGCTCTTATTGGTAATATTTAGGAAACAGACATAATTTCAAAAACATTATAAATCAAATGAGCTAAGTTATACAGATATAACGGTTATATATGGAAATTGTAATATTGTTATAAAAATTGTTAATAGCGATAATAATTATTAACTTTTATTTAATTTTAGAACATTTCTTTTATATCTCTGGCAATTTATCGTCTTTCCAGAGAAAAAAAGTGTCCACCTTCAACCACCCAGTTTGCATATTTGTTAACTTGAATTGTTTATAAGAAAAAAGTCAATTATTTCATCATTTATTTATGTTCTCAAAAAGTCCCTGCATTAAATTATGCCGATGTGGATTATAGACAAGTCACTGGTACGAAGAACCTTACGTTAAAAAATAATATGAACAATATGAAATTCAAGAATATGCTTCGATAAATCTCTTGTGAATTTAATGCGCTTGAATTCATAAATGGAAATGTGAAAATCTGATAAAAATTAAAGGCTGTAGAGGTTTTTGAACAGTAAATTCCAGATTTATCCCACTGTGCCTCGGGCCCTTGCTATTAATTTCACTTTCCAGATTTAAATTTACTTTCGCGTTATTTATCAGCAAATTTAAAGAAATTTGAAGTCGCTGTTACATTAAATTAATGAATAATTTGTTGATATTTATTAATACTAAAATATATTTAGGACACTCTGTACATGTATACGATCCTGGGAATGACGAAATTCTAGTAATTCAAGCTTTAGTAGACACGTCGAGGAATTCCTACTATACCAATAATACACATTAGTATAAAACATTGGAGGTAGCGTTCGACATCATAACAAATTTTACTTTAGAATTTGGTTCTAGACTTTAATGTATAATATAAGAAGAAATAAAATTCGGAAATGAAAGTATTCATCGACATTTTATTTCTGTCATTTCACTCATGAACTGGTTCATGATTCAATACACAGTTATATTAACTATTACTTATTAAAAACTTTTATGTACGACTTTGAAAGTTTGAAATACTGATCTGTATTCCTTAAAACTAATAACTTATAATCTCGTGAAAAGACTTAAAATACTATCATAATGTCGCTACGTCTTAGGATTACCTTAAAAGTCGAGTAAAGCTTCACCAAGTCCGGGAGATTCAAACTGCTTTTGAAGAAAACACGATGTTTTGATGAATACACGATGTTTCAATGCAAACGCGATGTTTTGATGGAAACACGAGTTTTTGATGAAAACACGATTTCTTGATGATAACAGGATGTTTTGAGGAAAACAGGACAATTTCATGAAAATACGATGTTTTGATGAAAACAGGATGATTTGATGAAATACGATGACTTGATGAAAACACGATGTTTTGATGAAAACAGGATGATTTGATGAAAACAGGATGATTTTATGAAAACATGATGATTTGATGAAAACAGGGTGATTAGATGAAAATAGCATGATTAGATGAAAACAGAATGATTTGATGAAAACACGGTGTTTTGATGGAGACACGATTTTTTTATGGAAACAGAATGATTTGACGAAAACACGATGATTTGATGAAAATATGATGTTTTGAAGAAAACACGATGTTTTGATGAAAACACGATGTTTCGATGAAAACACGATATTTTGATGAAAACGCGATGTTTTGATGAAAACACGATGTTTTAATGAAAACAGGATGATTTGATGAAAACACGATGATTTTATGAAAACAGGATGATTTGATGAAAACATCCCAAGATGCTACTTTCACGCCTCTCTTTTTGCATTTATTTCCTTTATTCCTTGCATTAAATGCCTCTTGTCGCTTATAAACCCTTCCGTAACACCTGTATTCTCATAACTCTCCCCTTTTTCCATTTTATTCACTTACCGTTTCTTTCCCTCCCTCAGATCTTCCAATTCATCGTCCCAAATCCAAACCTCTCCGTTTACCGACATCCTGTCTCTCCCAATCCTTACCCTACAACCTTTATTCCACTTAGCCCGTGCCTTCCGTTTTCAATTTATTATTATTGAAAAAAGTGTGTGTTTCCATCATTTCCGACGGTAGTGTATTTTTCATCAAATATATACTTACAAATATATTTCATATTTACCAACAGGTGTGAATTTACATGGAGTAAGAGTAGGAGATCATGACACCAGTAAAGAGCTTGACTGTGATAAAGATAAGGATGGTAATAATGTAGTCTGTGCCGAGAAATACCAGGAATTTGGAATTGAAACTAGTATCTATCATCCTCAATATTCAAGGCAGAAACTGCATGATGATATTGCTTTGTTGAGGTTGGATGGAGATATCAACCTGCAGCCTCCAAGTGTTAAACCAATTTGTTTGCCAATCGGTTCTGCTGCAATTTTGACCCGAAAGAAGGTATAAATGAAATATAAAATAATTACCTTCTATCTATAATTAAAATACAATAATGCATACATTATTGTATTTCAATTATAAATAGAAGGTCGAGAGAGGGAGAGAGAACTTTAACTTGTGACCTCTTACCTTTGACCTCTTCTGTGAACTTTCACATTTGACACGTGAACTCTAACCAACGATCTTGCATTTTTGACCTCTTATCTTTGACTATTGACCCCCCCCCCCTTGATATATTATTACTGACCTACGACATTTTACCTCTGACTTTGACTTCTGATTTATTGCCTCTCACCTTTGAAACTGAAACTTGACCTTTGATATAGGACCTCTCACCTTCGAACCGAATCCTCTCATATTTGACTCTAATCCTCTAAAACTGAACCTCTTGACTTTGATCTGTGACTTTTCGTATTTCAACTTTGGCGCCTGACATTTAAACTTTCATATTTGCCCTTTGTCAACTGCACTACGATATATGATCGTTGACCTCTCACCTACGACCTCTGTCCTCTCATATTTGACTCTAATCCCCTGGAATTCGAACTTTTGACTTAAATCTGTGACCATTTATATTTGAACTTTGTCGCCTGACACTTCAACTTTCATATTTGACCTTTGAGAACTGCACTGTGATAAATGATCGTTGACCTCTCACCTATTACTTCTGTCCTCTCATATGTAACTCTAATTCCCTGAAATTCGATCTTTTGATTTTGTTCTGTGACCTTTCATATTTAAACTTTTGCGCCTGACACTTGCACTTCCATATTTGACCTTTGAAAACTGCACTTTGATATATGACCGTTGACGTCTTACCTTCGACCACTCTCCTCTCATATTTGACTCTAACCCTCTGAAATTCGGCTTTTTGACTTTGTTCTGTGACCTTTCATACTTACACTTTAGCGCCTGACATTTAAACTTTCATATTTGACCTTTAACAAATGTACTTTGACATCTAATCGTTGAGCTCTCATCTCTGACTATTGACCCCTGCCTTGTGACATATTATGTCTGATCTCTGATATTTCATCTTAGGTCTCTGACATTTCACTTTTGACTCCTGATCTATGGTCTCTCACCTTTGACTCTGAAACTTGACCACTGACATACGATCTCTCACCTTTGACCTTTGTCGTCTCATATTTGACTCTAATCCTCTGAGACTGGACCCTTTGACTTTGATCTGTGACCTTTAATATTTCAACTATGGCGCCTGACACTTGAACTTTCATATTTGACCTTTGAAAACTGCACTATGATATATGACCGTTGACTTCTCACCTTTGACCTTTGTCCTCTCATATTTGACTCCAATCCTTTGAAATTTGACCTTCTGACTTTGATCTGTGACCTTTCATATTTAAACTTTGGCGTCTGACATTTGAACTTTCATATTTGACCTTTGATAAGTGCACTTTGGCATTTGATCGTTAACCTCTCATCCTTGACTATTGACACCTGCCCTGTGACATATTGTGTCTGACCTACGATATTTCATCTTAGACCTCTGGCCTTCGACTTTCGACTCCTGACCTATGGCCTCTAAACTTTGACCCTGAAACTTGATATCGGACATACAAGCTCTCAACTTTGACCTTTAGCGTCTCATATTTAACTCTAATTCTCTGAAATTGCACCTCTTGACCTTGATCTACGACCTCACATATTTAAACTTTGGCGCCTGACATTTGACCTTTCATATTTGAACCTCTCATCTTTGACTATTGACACCTGCTCCTTGATATATTATGTCTGACCTACGATATTTCATCTTAGATCTCTGACCTTTGACTCCTGACCTTTGGACTCTCACCTTTGACCCTGAAACTTCACGTCTGACATACGATCTGTCACCTTTGACCTTTGTCGTCTTATGTTTGACTCTAATCCTCTGAATTTGGACCAATTGACTTTGATCTGTGACCTCACATATTAAAACTTTGGCCCCTGAATTTGAACTTCATACAACTTTAGCTTCCTTCGACAACTGCACTTTGACATATGATCGTTGACCTCTCACCTTTGACCTTTGTCCTTTCATATTTGACTCTAATCCACTGGAATTGGACCACTTGACTTTAATCTCTGATTTATTATGTTTAAACTTTGACATCTTGAGTTTCATCTGTGAGATCTAATTTTCAACATTTGATCCCTGATCTGTGACATATGACCTCTGACCTTTCGTATGTGAATTATTGTGACCCGTGAAATTTCACATATGGTCGCTGAATTTTCATCTTTCAATTGAAAATTAATTGAACATTATCAATTAAATTTGATCTTATAGGTCGTGGTGACTGGTTGGGGAAGAACACTATTTCAACCTCGAAGCACTGCGTTGATGATGATTCGCATTTCACCTACACCAAATCAAGAATGTGCTGAAGTATATAAAAGACTTGCAAAAATAGGGTACAAGCATATGTGTGCTGGTGGAGAAAGAGGAGTAGATTCTTGTGGAGGAGACAGTGGAGGTCCTTTGCAAAGTACTGCATTGTATAATGAAACTGATCTCAGATATGTGCAGTATGGTGTTGTGAGTTTTGGACATGCAAATTGTGGAGAGGAAGGATTTCCTGCCGTTTACACTCGTGTAGTTTATTATTTGGATTGGATTTTGGATGCCATAAGGAAATGAATTTTTATAAACTAAAGTTTAATTGAGACGTTAGATTGGTTTACATTTTATTTTATTTTATGAAAATGGAATAAATGTATTTCATATTGGAAAAAAATTCTTGAATCAAATCCTTCTCGTTTTTCTATTCCATATAATTACCCAATTCACTTTTTGAGGCAGCTTATCGAGTGCCATAGTTATAAAGAAAAATCTGAAAAAAACCATAGTGAGTGAAACTTAGAAAGAAACAAATACAATTTAATTCAACGTGAAAATATAATAAAAATTTTGATTGCATAATAAGTTGTTGTTGAGAGTTAAAATAATAAAATTATTTATTAGAATGTAAAAACTGTTGATATAAAATCAGTGGCGGCGCGAGACTTTTCGGCGCCCGGGGCACAATAAGCAATTGCCCCCCCCCCCCACAATGAAATAATCAATCCTGAAAAAGTATTAACGAGATTTATTCCAATATTTTCGAAATCTTGGGATCAATTATATGTAATATTGAAATATAAAAAAAATACAATATTGAAATATCGAAGAAATAATTCAAATACACTTGAAATGCCAGTATAATGTATATTATACGTCATTTATAACTTTTGTGCTTCGAAAGAAAGATATTGAACTTAGTCAAACGAATTTCACTTTTCTCGCCTTCGCTTTGGCGAACTCACTTACAATGTCATCATAATCTATCGACGATGCGACTTCTCTTTCGATTG
>JAUMHM010000050.1:17900552-17912336 GCA_032362435.1 Melikaiella ostensackeni | reverse complement strand
TTGAGAAAATTACCATAACCTATAAATTCGCACTCGTTTGTAAATTTACAACACCGAGTTGTGATTTCACATAACCTGAAAGTGAAATCACAAGACGGATTGTAATATTCTCGACTTTCGTAAATACCCTACATTGAATGTTGGTAATAATCGAGCCCACATTTAACGTGGTAAAATTCATTAAAAATTTTTTACAGTGTAATTCTCCCAGAGTCCATGGTTTAAAATTGCCGCATATGTGAGTCTGCGCTTTCCGTTGGGTGGGGGGAAAGATCCCTGCGCATAATTATATGCGGGTGTTCTTTCCCCTTCCTTCTCCGTCAGTCGTATACTGACACAGTGTCGGAATGCGATCGTATGCCCAGCTGGGCAGTTCGCTTAATATGTTTCAGAAAATAAACCCACCGCTTCACCGTCATTCATGGAATCACAATTACCTGATCATGGCTGTATATACGCGACTGTAGAGTCAGTATGAAGTCAACGCATGCGCACTAGAATCATCACTCAAAATTATCGCCCACTGGTCGATCTCACGAAAGAAGAACTTAAATTTGTTTTTCCCCTAGGGAAGAAAAGTGATGACGTAGTGGGAAGAAAGTAACTAGGCCTGAAATTGGTCACTTTGGAAGCGTTGTACAGGCCTCGAAAGTCGAACTTTCAGACTGGGCGTTGTGAAAAAATTATTTAAAATATTGTAAGAAAATAATGTTCAATGTCGAAGCATACGCTTCATTTGCCGATATATTATTTATCAACTTATAAGGAATTCATAGTTTTAATTTGCAACACTTATATGACAAAAAAAATTGACGTACGCTAGGGGCGTTCAAACCTCATGGATATACCTGTAATTAAACGCAAGTTGCCATCTGTTAGAAGAAACCGAAATGCATTTTTTTGCATGTTAATACTTGATCACTATGATTTTGTGAACTATATTTTATTTGTTTAAACACAAGTTAACTAATATAAATAATCTTTTAACAGTTTAAAAAATTTCATTTAAAAAAACATATCTCGACAAACATTGTCACCTCGTCAAGATTGGCACCATTTTAAAAGATTTTATAACACAAAACTTTTAAAATCAATTTATGCAGAATGAGTATATTCAAAAATTCTCAAAATGGAAATTGTAAAAAATTTGAAATACGGTAAACGTTTCAATTCCTGCGGTATCAAGCGTTAGTATCACTTTATTTGGCTATTACACTGGAATTCCAATATAAGTCCGACTTTGGTTCTTGCCTTAAATGGCCTTGGACATATATCCGTGGGGCTCGAATGTCATTAATCAGGGCCGTATGAACCATTTCAATTTGATTTTCGTTCGCAGTAAAAAATATTTATTAAATTTCTTTAAGCGTTTGGTTGTTTTGAAGGATAATCACTGCCTCTTGTTTTCCTGTGATATTTTTGTAACACATAACGTAAACACTGAAAGCAAATGAAGCGAAGTGCGGACCGTGTGAACTGACGAAACTATGCGCTTGTGATATAGCCCGCTTCGTTAGTGCGGTACTGGACGAGTTTTCTGGCTTTAGAGTCAAGCTCTCTTTATCCCGTTGTCCCCTAGTTGTCGAACGAAATTCTTGGAAAGACATATCGCAGAAAGACTTATTAGAGACTTTCAGTGTATTTTTAATATATAATGAAATAACAAAATGTTTTTATTCACTCTAAAGGAGGACAGTTTTTACTTGAAGCTGTTTTGTACATTTTTATTATTCACTGAAATAAAGAGGATAAACCTGAAATATTCATAGTTTCATCAAGTTTTGACCTTGAAAATACAATTCGCGGGTATTTTCACTATCATCTTCATAATCAACGCGCTAAATCGGATGTACTCTCTTTTCGGAACTCCACCCAAAAAAATGATGAAATAATAGAAAATTTAATTTTGGTTTAATCTTCATCTCAAAATCAAATCATAGAGATGTGTATACACATTTCTTTGTATATATATATGGTAAAAAATGATTTTTAACGAAGAAATTTTAAAAAATTAAGTTTCGTCCTTTGCATTTAGTGACAATGATTGACCCCTCGCCATAAGTAAAACATGGCGTGGACTCTACCTCACTCTCAAGCCCATTGAGTAATAAGAAAGGGGGATAAAATTATAAACGGTGTATTCAAGAATCTACTGCCATTACCAGTACTGGCAGTAGTTTTTTTGTGCGTTCGGAAATGGCTGACAGTGCAAGTGCTGCCAACATAACTGTTTGTGAAGGAGGGGAGTTTATCAGCCACTAGGTAGCCCTAGCTGTTCTAGTTGAAGTTCCGCAAAAATTCAAATTGGGTAAAAGAAAAATTGATTTTTTTATACAAATTATTAATAAATTTTTTTGGTTCATTCGTAAAAGAAACTAAAAGTGTCATTTATTCAGTTTAAAAAGAACAAATTCAATATTTCAAGTGGTAGTCGGTTTTACTTGAATAAATGAACCTTAAAACCCTTGAAGACGAAATATAACCTTAATATTTATTTTTATTTAGGATTATTTACCCCCCCCCCCCCCATGTCACGCGTTTTCTATAGTAAGTGTATGTAACTTTAACATGGGCGTCACACTACAGTAGACCCCACCCCCCCCTAAGCGTGTGACGTAATACTTAAACGGCCCCTAATAACCTTACACTTTCAATTTGTTTTATCAATTATCTTCTTTAATTAAGAATAAAAATATTTGGTTGGAATTCATGTATTCTGTTGGTAATTCGTCTTTTCTTGGTAGAAAATAAATCTTCCTAGTTACAAAATCATTTCTCCGGTTGAAAATTCAACTATTTGGTAGAATATATTGAACTCTGTTGTTGAAAATTCATTTTTTCTGTTGAAGATTTATCATTTTAGTTGAAACATCATCTCCTTGGTTGAAAATTTAACTATTTTATCAAAAATTTCTCTTTTTTGTTAAGAATTCATTTTTGTAACTGAAAATTTAACTATTCCATTTTTGGTTTAAAATGATATTTTCAATTGAACATTGATCTTCTCTAGCTGAAAATTCATCTACTTAAGTGCAAATTCATGTATTTTGTTAATAATTCGTCTTTTTTGTAGAAAATGAATTTTTTTGGTTAAAAAAGCATATTGTAGGTTGAAAATTCAACTGTTTGGTTGAATGTTTAACTCTTTTATTGAAAATTAATTTTTTCTGGCAAAGACTCATAATTTTAGTTGAAACTTCATCCTCTTGGTTGAAAATTGAACAATTTTGTTGAAAATTTCTTTTTCTTTGTTGAGAATTAATTTTTTCAAATGAAAATGTAACTATTCCATTTTTGGTTGAAAATTGATATTTTCAATTTAAAATTGATCTCTTGTAGTAAAGTGTTCATCTATTTGATTGCAAAATCGTCTTTTTTGTAGAAAGTTAATCTTCTTGATTGAAATTTTATCTTTTTTGGTTAAAAATGCAACTGTTTAGTTGATTATTAATCTGTTTTGGTTGTAGATTTAACAATCCCTTTTTAATTAGTCTTTTGTGGTTGAATTAAACTATTTTTTACTTAAAAATGACAACTTTCTGTTTGAAATATCAACCATTACTCGTTTCATTGAGAGTTCATCTTTTTTGGTTGAAAAATCAACTACTTAATTTAAAGTCGAACTACTCTATATAATACAAAATTAATTTTTTGGTTGAAGATTCATGATTTTAGTTGTAAATTAAACTATTTGTAGTAAATTCATGTTTTTTGTTGAAAATTCATATTTTTGGATTGAAGATTCAACTATTTTGTAGAAAATTCGTCTCTTTGGCTTAAAAATTCAAAAATTTCGTTGAGAATTTACATGATTTCTTGAAAATGCGTCTTTTTGTGAAAAATTCTTTTTTTGGCTCAAAATGAAACTGTTCGGTTGAAAATCAATCTATTTTAGTTGAGGATTTAACTATTTTGTTGAAACTTCGTCTTTTTTGGCTGAATTCAACTGTTTTTTATTTACACTTAGAAAATTTTTTGGTTGAAATATCAACTTTCGAATAATTTGTAGAGAATTCTTCTTTTTGGTTGAAAAATCAACTACTTGGTTTAAAGTTGAACTACTTTGTTAAAAAATATTTTGTTTTTGGTTGAAGATTCATGATTTTAGTTGAAAATTCAACAATTTTGCTGTAAGTCAAATTTTTTGTTCAAAATTTATATTTGGGTTGAAAATTTAACTGTTTGGTAGAAAATTCGTTTCTTTGGCATAAAAATTTAACAATTTGGTAAAAAATAAACTTTTTGATTGAAAACTAACTCTTTTGTTAAAAACTCATATTTTTATGTTGAAAATGTAATTGTTTTGTAGAAAATTCATCTGTTTGGCTTGAAAAATCAACATTTTGGGCGTTCATTTAACTATTTGATTGAAAATCAACACTTTTGTTGACTTTTTTTTATTATTTTTGTCTAGGTTCAAAATTAATTTTTTGATCTGAAAATTTAATTATTCCACTTTTGGTTGAGCATTCATCTTTTTACATTCTCACCTCAATAAGAAGATATTGCTTTTATGTGAAAATTGATTTTCGCTGATTTCATCAAATCTCGGCATTTTTGGACTCACTGATTGAGAAAAAATGGATTTTACACGACTTGAGACATCGAGTTCAAAATTTGAGAAATTATGTAAAAGGCACTAAGGACCGGTTTGTATGGTCCTAAATTTCTGGAAATACCAAAAAAAAAAAACAGAAGTTTTCCAAAAATAATTTTTTTTGTAATTACAAAAAATTAGGACCATACAAACGTTCCTCAGTGCCTTTTAATTAATTTCTCAAATTTTCAAGTGGATATCTCAATTCATGCGGATGTGAGCTCTTGCAAAAAAAATGTCCGTAAAGTAGGAGTCGGATAAGTATTACATGACCTTAAGGGCATAAAATCGAGCAAATAATTATATGCATTGAAATTATTTAAACATAATTAATTAAATTTGAAAAATATAATTAATCCTTATGTATATTGAAAAAGGAAGAACAAATACTGAAAATTGAACAAACTTGCTGTCAAGTAAAAAATATACTGTTATATTGCTGAAAGTATTACTACGCGTGGTTGTGTCTCCAGTAAAATCACTGCAAAATACGTCACGAAAAATGACGTAATGTGACGTCATTTATGACGTATTCACTCCGAAATCAATTATAACCAGGGATGGGTACGTATAATACATGATGTATATTACAAGGGTTTCTACATGTGGATTACTACGTATAATGCGTCCCGAGTTTTCTGCAAATGTATTTTACGTTTTATCACTTGACCAAAGAAGTGGGAATTTGAAATTAAATATTCTGAAAATATCCAACTGCCCACAGAAGCAGTCGATATTAAGCAATTAATTGATTATTTTTATCATTTATCCTTTTTATCAACATCTTTAGTAAACAATGCATGCCCAGATAGCACAACAGTTTGTGTCAAACTTGCCAGAAGTTTGCGGTGCAAGGTTCGGAAGCTTACATCGCAAACTTTAGTCAAGTTTGCCGCAAGGAAGAAAATGTCCGCCTCACAGCAAGCTTGCGAACTAAGCTTGAAGAAAACTTTCCTAGGAAACTTGAACTTAATCTCAGTATCGCTGTAGTTTTCTATGGCACCTAGGGCTGCGGAGTGCTTTTTTTCTGTTCTCCCAGTATGCCGCGTTATCTGTATACGAAAGTGTATCATATTTTGTATTTGAAAAGAATGAAGCTTTCCCCGCAAACTTCCTGCAAGTTTTTCTCGAGCTTTCGATGCAAGTTTTCTTCAAACTTACGTTGCAAGTTTTACTAAAACTTACGATAAAAGCTTACGGTGAGACGGACATTTTCCTACTTGCGGTAAACTTGCCTTCAGTTTGCGGCACAAACTTCCGAATTTTACACCGCAAACTTCAGGCAAATTTGCCGCAAACTGTTGTGCTATCTGGGTGGGTTGCGATGATTTCCGCTGGGTCTGGTTCACCTGGGTCCTTGAGTGAGTATTAAGGTGAGAGGCTGTAGTCTCAGACTACGAACGAGTTGCATCTTTAGCTTCGGCAAATGAAAGTCCATGCTTAGTGGCAGAGGATCTGAATTGTTTTTGGAATTGAAATTCGGGACAATTTTGAGAAGTTGGGAGGTGATTACCGCCACAATTATAGCAATTTGGGGGAGCTGTTCGCGTTTGATCAGGGTTTCTGTTCCGTGTGAATGTTGGGGCTACCACATTGCTTTCAACGGGACTTTGACCGACAGTTTGTGCTGATGTGTCCGTATCTGAGACAATTCAGGCACATTTTTACTTTTAAAGTGTATGGATGGACAAAAGACGCGGCCTCAAAGAGGATAACTTTATCAGGAAGGGTTGTGCTTGCAAAGGTTACCTGAATTGAGGTGGAGGGCAGGATCGATATTTTTTTGGTGTCTTTGTTGATGAGCTTTGTGTTTAGACGACTTCCAATTTGTTTTTACCTACGTACCCTCCTAAGGATTTCAACACTTGTTCGAGTCCTTCCGGGAAATCCGCCAAAATCGCTAGATTGTATACATATTTCAATGCAAAGACCTTCTCTGTACCTACGACTGTTCCCCTCTCATTTCTTCTCTCCCAGATTTCGTCCATGTCATCTATAAAAATGTTAAAATTTGTGGGACTCAGAGGACATCCTTGCCTGATTCCCCTATTTGTTTCAAAGCAATCTGTGAGATTTCTTCCGTTATAACCTCGTTCAATGTTATTCTATATATTTCCTCAATCATTTTTAGCATCCTACCTCTTATACCTAAGTTGAATAATTTTTTGAAGAGAACTTCTATATCCACTGGGTCAAAGGCTTCTTCAAAGTCAACGAATGCAGCAGAGAGTTTTCCACCTTCCCTTTTTAGTTTATTATTAATAAGGCAGTTTAAAGCGAAAACATGATTTCTCGTGAATCTCTTTTTTCCAAAGCCAGCTTGGCTCTGCTTGTATAGACCTTTCTTTTCCATCCATTCCCGAATCCTTTTATCCATAATTGCTGCTAAGATTTTATAACCGGTGTCTAGCAGAGATATTCCTCTGTAATTACCCATATCATCTTCCTCCCCACCTTCAAATATCGGCATTATTCCTGGCTTTTCCCAACCTTTCGCTATTTCTGCCGTTGTCCAGAATCCGTTTATTATTTATGTAACTCTAGAGCCCATACTTTTGGAATTCCCTGAATAAATTCAATAGGAATCTCGTCTTCTCCTGGAGCTTTTCCCACCTTCATTTTTTAAATACACTTGACCATTTCCTCAAAAGTTATTACGCCATTAAGTCCATCTTCTCCTTCTTCCTTGACATTTCCCCCTGGCCCTTCTAAGGCTGCTTCATCCCCCCTTTTTTCACCGACCCTAACATTTTCTACTTCTGCCATCTCCTCTTCTTTCCCCACCTCTGAATCTATGCCAAGACTATTTAAGGTAATGTTGTTAACTTTTTTTTTCTACCTCTAGTAGGTTTCTAAAATGGTTTCGCCATCTTTCTTCCCCTATTTCTCTTCCCCACTTTCTCTTTCTTCTTGGCCTGAAGTCCCCTAACGCTTTCCAGAAGCTTTCAATGCATCTACTTTCCTTAACCTTCTTTCACTTTTCCTCCTGTTTCTCCTTTCCCTTTTTACCCTACAAGCTTTTAAGTTTCTTTTTTAACCTTCATTCTTTTAATTTTTTCCTCCCTTCATCGTTTTTTCTTTTTGGGGTATTTTTTAAGACAATCCCAAACCCTAGTCCTCTGTTCAGCACATTCGTTATCGAATCAGCTCCTTCACCAGTTTCTGAACCTTTATAAGCCTTTTTTCTCTATTTCGCTAGTAATCCTATCGCTTTTGCTGCCTACCAAATGCATTCCCTAAACTTTACCCATCTACCCTCCCAATCCTCATTTTCTTCGTATTCCTTCCATAATTTTTCCATTTATTTTACACAATTTTCTCCCTAAACCTTTTTCCATTTTAATCGTGTTGTCGCTGTCCTATTTTGCTTTTTCAAAAGCGAATCCCTAGTGAAGATAGTAATTCCTAATTCTAAAGAAAAACTGACTGGAAGATGGTCTGATTTCGTTCTGTCTTCGACTCTGATTTCTTTTACTGGACATTCTTCACTCTTTTTCCCATCTCCGCAGATATGTGTCCACTTTCCCTCCATCTCTCCGTGTAATCTCCCGTTTAATATTCTAAGCCCTTGCTTTTCACAAAATTCTAATAATTTCTTGCCCTGTGCGTTTAATACCTTATCTCCTGAGTTTCTAAGACTACAGTAGCCCCTATCTTAATTCTCCCTGTCCCAATCACTTCCTCCCTGTTCTTCACCCCATCTGGCAATTTCAATCCCCTACCAAGACAAGCTCGCCTATCCTCGCCTATCTTCAATCAGAATGCTTAGTTCAACTTTAAATTTCGAAAAACCAACACTGTTGTACAAAGTTACAATACTTACATTATTTCCATTCAGTTTCCAGCCTCCTTCAACGATTATGCCATACTCCCACTCTTCAACAAACATTCCTTCATTCAATCCTTTCTTTACTCCAATCAAGTGCCCCCCTTTAGCTCTACCCTTCTTATTGTCTCTAGTTGCCGGTTTAGCACTCCAAATAAAATCTTCATTCAGTCTAATTTTGAAGTCAGGGATACTGCCTTGCTCTAGCCAGGTTTCTTGAAATATGATCACGTCATATTCTCTCCAAAATTCTACCGAGTCCAACAAATACCTTTCCTCTGAGATGTTCCATGACAAACATTTAATTACTTCCACCCGGCCTTCTCGAAATCTACTGATTTCCTCCACTCGTTCTTTCGCATCCCAGAAGAAATCCCGATTTCCAACTCTCCACTTCATGCAACCCCAGCTTGCATCTGCTTCTCTCCTTTGGATCTTCTTACTTTTCGAATTATCCAGTTCTGCACCTCGATTTCTCTTGTAATTAGATCGTCGTCTACCATGATATTTGTACCTTTTAGTCGCTTCTTGACCCTCATTAATTCTCTAGGTGGAAGCCTATCTGGGATCGTTGAATTCTTGTCATCACTGCTGTCCTTCAATTCCTGTTCGTTACCCAACTCTAAAGGCTGGTTACCGTTCTCTTTTACTGGCTCACCCCCCACCTCTCCATTGTTTCTATCCAAATTTTGCTGTAACTCCTGTTTATCAAGTCAAAACTTTAAAAATTTATCTAGTTTACCTTTACCTTTTCTTTACCACCAAGAGTCTAATATGCGAAATAAATTTTCCTCTAGGACATTCTTGTTTCCTGTTTTTTTTTCGAGCTTCGTCTTTTTCCTCACTCAGGATCTCCCTACTGAAGGAGACTGTCCCGTCACCCGATCCTTCACCTGAACCGCGTGAACCGAAACACTAACTGATTTTCTCCCCTCGCCATACATAACCTCACCATTCTGCATGATTTTTCCCGACCACTTTATACCTCACTCCGGTTACAAAAATTCTGGATAACACTCTCCCGTAGACTTTATACGTAACTCTTTCGAACTAAATGCAAATTTGACTTGCCCGTGATCGTATGCTACTAAATTGCGACAATTTCCACTCCGCATAGCACGCGGTGCGCCCTACTCGCTCAAGCGTCAAACCGGAAGTCCTATTATAAAAATTTATATTTTAAAATTTAAATACGGTAAATTTATTGATGCAAAACGTAATTTGCCATTAGTTAATGCTAGAAGTACATCGTTATTTAAAATTTCTTTTATCATTGTTTGAAATTAGTTTTAATTTTAAATAAGATAAGAAAGGCATTTCTTATTTCAAATTATACTTCTTATATTCATTTTTGGTTAAATTTCCTTTTTGTATAATGTGATTTAAATATTAAAGACTAACCTTTCGATCTTCTATTGAACCCCTAGGCTGTCCGACTGTAGACTGGGATGCCTCAAAACAAGCTGTATTCATTTTGGCTATTGCAATATTGGGCAAGCAATAATGATTGTTATCAGCACTATATATGTGGCGTGGAACGAAGGAACCGACCGTACAGCGCCAAAAATCGAGCGCGAGGTTTTTAATGATTCCAAATAATGAAAGCATCCCCGATCGAATGAGCCTGTTCTTGAATCTGTGCGATCAAAATTGAACGAAATATAACGCGTTTTATATAACGTTCATATGCTACTCGCAGGGACTCGTCCCACGAAAACACGATTTTATCGAAAAGCTGAAAAGGAACTGTAAGATCGGTTTCTTCGTTCCACCTGACCCGAGGCCAGCATTGTAACGCGAGATAAGTGTAACAATCTTAGCAGGTTCCGAATCCCAAAGAATGCCTCTTCCCTTACAAAAAAAAACAGGATATTCTGAAAACTTGCAAACCATGATTCTATGACGTTTAAAAATTTATTGTTGGTAGAGAGGTAGCAAGGCTCTTTGACAGTAACACGTTACTTGCAGATGCAATAAGTAAAATAACGTACTCGTACGTCTACATTGCACTACTTTTTTATCCTTTTTTTGTTCGTGTTTATGGTATCTATGAAGTGGATTACCATAACACCACAACACCTATTTGAACCTTTATAATATTCTTACTCCAAATCTTTCTCCGCAAACGTCATTCCCTTGGATTCTGAAGACAAACGAGGATGACGATTTCGGGGTAAATCCATGTATTCTTATAAAATTCTAACCATATTTTAGAACTAATTTATTCCAAACAAATAAAACAAATGAATGATTGGATGTATACGTCAAACTTCTTCTTTTTTCTCTTTCTTTCTGTACTATTTGGAATAACTAATTATAAATAACTAAAATTCTCTTGAACTGTTCCGAAATCCCCAGAATACTTTCGAAATCTCCAGAAATTCCTTGAAACGTTTTAAAATCTTTTTGAAATCATCTGAAATCTCTTGATATCTGTTGGTATCTCTAGAAATATTCTGGAATTCCTAAAAATGCCATTAAATCTTCTAATGAAATGTTTTGAGATCTCTTGAAATCCTACTAAAGTCTCTTCGAGTATCTTAAGAGTATTTTCTAATTCTTTTGAAGACTTTTGAATTCTATTCAATTGTTAAGTAACCTTTTCAAATTTCTTAAATCCCTTGATATCAAAGAAATAATTTGAAATCCCTAGAAATCTAATTTAATATTCTAAAAACTCTTGAAATCTCTAAAAAATGTTTTAATATCACTAAAAGTACTTAAATATATTTTCAAATCACTTGAAAATATTTGAAATTTCTTGAAATCCATAGAATCCCTAAGAATCTCTAAAAATCTCTTCAACTGTTACGAAATCCCCAGAATACTTTCGAAATTTCCGGAAATCACTTGACATCTTTTGAGACCTTTTTGAAATAATTTGAAATCTTTTAATATATGTAGAAATATTGTGGAATCCCTAAGAATTCCTTTGAATCTTCTCATACGCTAAGAAACATGTAGGAAATCTTTTTATATCCCTACAAATGTTTAGATATCATTTGAATCCCTCGAAATCTTTCGAAACCTCTTGACAACCTACTGAAGCTTCTTCGAGTGTTCCAGTGAATTTTAAAGCGTTACAGAGAATTATAAATAGTTCCAGAGAATTCTAAAGGGGCCAGAGAGTTCTAAAGAGTTTCAGAGAATAAAGAGTTCCAAAGACGTCTAAAGAGTTCACGATATATATATCTTCGGTTCGGTTCTTACTTACCTGGCGTAGAGGTTACCGTGATCACGAAGGCGGTTCCTCCAAGGCGAGGCTCTTCCATTGCACTACGGTTGAGCTGACCCTTGCGAATATCCCTAATGTGGATATCTCGGACGTATAATTTTTGTTAGTCGGGACTGCGTACGCGCT
>JAUMHM010000050.1:17854587-17865236 GCA_032362435.1 Melikaiella ostensackeni | reverse complement strand
AATTTGTATTCAATTTCACCTGACCCTAAAGCCAATAACGAACATCAACATCCCTTACGAATTTTACTATTGAGGGTTAATACAATTTCCCCACCGATCATTATAACATAATTTTTTAAAAATTTTGTTTGAGTGAGAGTGATTTTTTTCAAATTTCCTCAAACTCTTTTTTTTTATAGACACAATATTACATATTAAACTCCTTTAGCAATAATTGCAGAATAAATCGGTGAAAAAAAGAGCTAAGTATTTACTCAAAATAAGATTAGTGGACACAGTGGCGGATTTATGTATTCGCCGCCCCTAGACTGACATAATTTGCCGCCCTTAGACTAACAGAAATTAACTACTCGATTTTAAATTCACAGTAAGACATGTAGTTATCAGATCGTCTTTATTATTCTGAAAATAAATCAAAATGCGTATGTGACGAAAGTTACGAAGACTTTACTGAGGTGGGGAACTGTCCAAAATATTTGAAAATTTATTGCATGAAAATTCTGCCGCCCCCCAAATTTTGCCGCCCTAGGCTGCAGCCTGTGTAGCCTATATGGGAAGTCCGCCACTGAGTCGACATACTATAAGAATCCTAGAGTCTAGAGCTCTAGACCTACAGAAGCTGATTAAACAAATCGATTCTTATCCCTAGATTTTGGTGCAATGCATTTTTGACGTGAGTTTTCTAAAAAACCTAATGCGATAAAGATAGAGCAATATCGCCGCCAGAGTCGGATTCAGCGCACAAAAATCTACTGGATAAAAACGTAGTCCAATCCACATCCACACTGAGAAAATTGTTTGCCTCAAACAACAAAATAATTTTGTTGGTATTTGTGCAACAATATTTTTTTGATGGTTCAACTTCGTGCTCAGGTTGTAGTAAGTTTATGTTTCAAGAAAAAACAGGCAAATGTAAAAAAAATTTCTACAAACTACAATCTAATTCTATAATAGGACTACACTTTGCTTAAGTTTCAGTCCAATCAATATTATTCAATATTTTAAGTCCAATCAGCATTATTTCTCAAGACCAAATTTTGTCTTGAGAAATAATGGCCCATATATTGCTTATGAATAAGGTTCTGATACAATTTCCATAATACTCATGTCAAAAAAATGAAATATAATATCCTACAAATTTCAAAAATATTTCTAAAACAATTACAAAAAAAATGTTAAAGAAATCTTAAGTATTCAAAGAATTCTTATGCATATATTTTTGAATTTCCTCTAAGCAAATAAACTAAGTAAGTGAGTAAGCTAAGTAAACAGTCAGGGGAGACTGCTGAACTCCGCTGAGCTCACGCGCCTCTCTTTCGGTCTCTCGGACCCCCTCATCAACGAATGCGAGCCAGCGGCAATTCTAGAGAGATGGTACACAGAGGCCCGTTAAACGGAGAGTTGAGTGTATATTCTAGTAATCTAGTAAGACATAAATTTATGCAATCCAAGAAATGAGAAACATACTAGCTGTAATGAATAGCATCCGCAGGTCCTTGAATTGTCCTTTATGAAAGACCATCCTGCACTCGAGGCAATAATCCGTTATATTATCCAGCAGTTACTCTTAAGTCAAACGACGGTAACAATGAGCATGAGCAGTAAGCTATAGACGTCATACTCTTCAGCCCATACCTATTACCTACAGTCTACACTCTACAGTCTACAATTCTACACCCACACTATCATGTAAATAGGAAAGCGAGCTACCTTCCATATACCCATAGGCATAACTGCATAGTGGCCATAATACATAGCCATAGCCGTAGCATAGTGAGGAGGAGAAGGTCACATCTGGAAGTAATTACGTTAGCGAAGTATACAGATAGATAAAGGAATAGGAATAGGGCTCGGCGCTAGGCCATAGGGTCTTGTTGGATCTTTAGGTTCAGGTACAGGTTCAGGACCTTTAAATGAAAAAGGTAGTCATCACGACATGGAACGTGACGATTTCCGAAAACCCGGGATTAACGGTATGCTTTTCGCTTTTGCTTACGAAAGAAGCAAAAGTGGATGAAGGAACTCGAAAAGAAGTCGAGATATGATCTTCATCCTTTCGTTGTTGACATTCTCCAACTCCATAATTCAATGCTTGTTAGTAACTTTCTTACGAATTTCCGGAAATCCACAGATCCGAAAATTTGCTCATTATCGACAGAGTAAATATTTAGGGAACGCGCTTACACCTGCATCATAAGCAGGTTAGTAAGGTTGCCTATAAAGCATTGAGAATAAGGGAAAATATGAAACATTTTACTGCTATATAAAAGAATTTAAAACCGGAAAGTTGCGGTTTGTCTTATAACTCAAGTTTGAAATCATAAAAACAAGCTTGTTACGAAAAAGGAAATGATGAAATTAATATGTTCTGGCTTTCTCCGACACACAAAATTTTCAATTTTTAACATTTTTTTTATTTGGAACAGATTAGGCTTCATTCTTTTTATACAGTCAAATTTATATTTTCGGAAAAAGTTTTATTTGGCTCACCCTACTAAATTCATACATTTAATGTGTTACATTTAAATAAGCATTAAAGTTTGAATTTTGTTTCAATAATGCAGTTTCATTAATATTTAATTTATAATGTAAAAGAGGACAGGACTATTAAACCCTTATTCGTTATTCGACAGTAATAAATTCCTGTTCTCAATTACATCATAAATAAAACTAGCTGTGAATTCGATGTCGGGTGTTTCCACTTTGTATTTATATTTGTATGGTGCTCATTTTTAATGAGCACTTTGCTTCCTCATTATGACTAATTAGCAAATATATTTGCTTCTTCATAGAGGAAGTAAAAATACAAAAATAAAAGCAGGCCATACATTTCGTCTCGAATCAAGGAGTTTTTCCTGTTTTTGCATCAACTTTGAACTATGTTGATGAAAAAAGTTATACTGTAACAAATAGATTTTCCAAATACTATAAATGACCAAAATGGCCATAACTTCCTTCCTCTTCAGTAAAATGCATGAATATTATAGGTCAATCGACTCGTCTCAAATCAAGGAGTTTTTTCCATTCTTGCATCAACTTTGAATTATATTAATGAAAAAAGTTTTGCTATAAAACTGATTTTTAAAATATTATAAATGATCACAGATTCCTTAATCTTCAATGAAATGTATTAATATTATAGGTCAATCGATTCGTTTCAAGATGAGTAATCTTTTATATTCTTGCATCAACTTTGAATTATGTGAATGAAAAAAGTTTGACCATAAAAAAACCTATTTTTAAAATATTATTAGGTTCTAAAAAAAAATTGTAATAATTATTTTTAGAAATATTTTGGTCAGTTTTCAGATATTAGTGGTAAAAATCAGCTCTCCAAATTTTATCAGTTTATATAGTATGCAACCGTCTTCAAGATATCGTGTTCACAAAAAAGTGTGCATACACACACGCACGCGCGCGCGCGTACATCCGGACAATTGCTTAGAACATTGTATTAGACATTATTTAATTGAGGAATGTTTAATTAAACGGATAAAAAAATTTTGGATATTGTTACCATTATAAAACTTCCTTTATGAGGAAGCAAAATGAATAAAGTTGAATGACACTAGAGCTCCCATAAAAGAACAGTTTCGGGAGTTGCTTCGCACTGGCCTTGGCCCTAAACCGGCTTCCTCGGAATGTAAACAGTCAGGGACGTGTCAGTGAACCATTTCTTACTATTATGTAATCTCCGAACGTGAGTACGAACGTAAGTACCCGTGCACTGCGCCTTTGTCCATACGCTGCTGGTGTTTCACGCTAGGTTGAACATCGTCTCTCGCCCCGCGAGCTGAGAAACTGCGTGGGCCAGCAATTGGTCAGCAGTTCTAGGAATTCTTAAACCGAATGGACTTATATGGGAGCTCTAGTGTATTTAAACTCTGAAGCGTACTTTACAATATATTATATATAATTTTCCCTCTTTTGTTCTTTATTGCAATTTTATAAACATTATTACATAAAAAGTAACGCTGTCAAATACGCTGATTGATTTTCTTTGATTTCCTTTTTATTATTTGACAATTACATTTCCGAGTATTTTTATGTCCATTCTCGTAATCGACGCATGAAAATACATCGATTTACGAAGCTGGAAAGGGGTAGAGAGCTACTGGAAAGGGAGTAGGGACGTGTTTTCACTTACCTCTACCCTTTTTCCAGTACTGCTCTTTTCCATAAAAACACTGTCTCGCATAATATCTCAATTTCTACCCTTCGGGTTGAAAGGGGCGACTAGAAATGAGGTGTGGGTGTGTGTTCACTTTCGACTCCACTTTTTCTAATATCTCCCCAATGACAAACACACTACCCCCTTGTATGCCCCCTTTTTTAACTCTCAGTGTGGATAAAAAGGACATAATGAAGATAAGGGCTACTGGAAATGTAGTAGTGGTGTGATCTTACTCAACCCTACCTTTTTTCCAGTATAGCGGCTATACTGGAAAAATAAGGGGCTGTAGACTCTACAGTTAGTCTACACTCTACAGCCCCTTTAACGAACACGCTATCTCCTGACCCCAAGAATGCCTTTTTCTGCATTCTTATTTTTAAAAAGTATTTTTTTCAAGTTTTGACCTTGAAAATGAATTTCGAGGGTTTTGGGGGGGGGGGGGGGGTTTTTGGAACCTCACCACAGCTTCATGGACACAACTTATCTTGTACTAGTTCTTAATTGATTCTGAAATATTTCATGCAATGCAGTCAATAATTGACCGAGATATAATCCAATACGGGTAGAAAAATCGATTTTCAGTGTAATATTTTCATGGTTGTACTTGGCTGTGATTTGCAGGAGCGAATCTTTATATGCCTATGTCACTCTGGCTATCATTACCTACATTATTAATATATATGCTCATATGTCAATTCTATCAAAAGTTACAGCGGGACATGCAGAACAACAAAAAATTGACAAGCATATGTCTTCTTTTTGCTGCGCTTATTCGACTAAAAACGCCCACCGAAAATAACTACACTCATCTCGCGTAACTGTGCCACCCGTTCTTGTACCGGCCTCATGGTTATTCACGCTTGACTGCTTCTGTCTTCCCCCTGAGCGTCCCTTGACGCCCTATACTCAAGATTGTCGCTCGGGCAGTCAGTGCCGTATCAGAAGTTGTTTACATCGCGACTCTCTGGGCATATACTTTTGTACGTGTGTTGGGTTCAGAGACTGTATATGCGGCCCTGAGTGTTTACTCACTCGTCGCTTTAAATCCGGTCGAAACTAAAACTTAATAGAGCCCGTTACTGTGCTGACCGCAGACCCGAGGCCGTCACAGTTTCGCGAGATGAGTTTATTAACAGAATTTACCATAAAAATTTCTTGATTAAGAAATACAGATTTTTAGTTACTCTTGAAGAAAATTTTCAATTCTCTAGAAAAATTAAATTATTCGTCAGTCAATTTTAATTCTAAATATGGGGCCAATTGATTAATTAGTGTAAATGTAAAGTGTAAATTTTATTATGAAAATATAACATTTAACGATTTTCTTACATCTCAGAAACAATAAACTATTGACTGATTTATGACTCAGTTTCACGTACACAATTTTTTTTTCAATGGCTTTTTATTGACTCTAAAAAGTTTTATGAAAATCAGTCGATAATTAACGAAGATATTCAATGCAAGTCCAAAAAATCTGTTTCCAATATGTACAACATTTCGTGGTTGTACCCGGCTGAGATTGACAGGCGTTAATCTTTATGTGCCTATATCCCTCGCACTATCATTACCTACGAGTACGTCAAAAAAAAAAAAAAATTCATGCTAATATGTAAATCCTATCCAAAGTTATGATGGAACGTAAGGGACAACAAACAAAAAATTTACAAACATATAAGTCTTCTTTTTGCTATGCGTATTCGACTATGAATGATGATTTTTTAGGCGAATATTTTTGCACTTAGAAATTTTTGAAATTTTTATTTATTGTTTAGTATATCAGCAAACAAGAAATCTGTTCTAATAGCAATATTATGCTGAAAAGATCATACCAAATGGAAATCTCTGCACGGAAAAAAATAATATGAGTTGTCTGTATAACTTTTGAAAGACTAATCGGATTTTAAGCAGCCCTTAGAGCTCGCCTTAGAGCGTTTTAACTTTTAGTAATCTTAACTTTAGTAATCCAAGGTAGAATGCTATTAAAATCCTCACATTCGTTGATACGACACGCGCCCATTGGAATTCTGTTTGATCTTCCAATGCAATGGTGCAATGCAATGGTCAGTAAACACGCGTCATATAAGGTGCTTAATTCCGTAAAAATTAAAGTCAAAAACTGTTGGAAAACTTATGAAAGTTTCCATCCAATGAGCTCGTTCTTAAAGTATTTTTGATAAATAAATATTAGAGGCCGTGATTTTTTATGGTTCCTTGTCTCATTTTAAAACTAATATTTAAGACTTAAACTCAGCAGAGTTTCGAATTTGTCCAATTACTTCCCTGAAAAATGCATTGAGAAGAACACGGAGAAAAATCCGGATTCAAAATTTATCTTTGAGTACCCGATATAAAGTAGTGAATGTATGGAAATAAGACTGAAGTTAGAAGTTTCGCAATTCATTTTCACGATGAAATTCTGGGACTAAGTCTTAGACTTGCCATACCTTTGCGTCATCTAGTCCATGACCGTTTGCTAATTTCATTACAAAAGGCACTGTAAGCTTACTTCCAAATATAAAATGTATAGTACTTTTCCCGAAAAAATCAACGTGAAAATAAATTGCTAGACTTCTATTACTCAGTGAAACTTTTTGGATTTGCATTTTTCTCTTTGAAATTGCGGCAAGCTCCCATCAAGAAGCGTTTTGTAGGCGAACGTATATCTTTTATATAATGACGATAATTTTTTCTAGTTTTTAATCACCGATAACAAAAAAAAAATTACTTGAAAATAGCAAATTTTATTTTTTATCACAATTCTACATGCAAAGAGCTTCAATTTGAGCCATTGCTGTAGAAAATCGGACTAAAAAAAAGCTTCGAGCTAGTGGTCTAAAAAATAAATTTCCTCATTTTTCTTGTTATTTAACAATTTTTCCCAATAACAAAGAAGAAGAAGTAGTCTGAAAAACGAAATTTCTTCGTTTTTCCCAGATTTCAACCACTAAAAACAAAAAAAAACAACACTACATCATAGAAAATTCTATTTTTTATCGCGATTCTACATGTTATGAGCTTCAATTAGAGCCATCTCCTTCATTTCCTTAATTCCTTCCCCTTCCACTTAAAATAATTTTTGGCATAAAATTTGGAATTTCTTTAGTAGAAAATTCTTTTCAGGGATTTCAGTATTTTTCTACGTTTGGTAGTGGTCAAATATGGATCGAATATAAAACCTCAGGGTCGAAGCATTAATAGATTTTTTTATAAGTGTGCAGTTAGACGTACAGACAACTGACCCATTTTGTGGGGGTTTTGCCTGTGCGAAACAATAAGATGGTATTCTTACGAAAAAATAGAGCGTGCCTCCTTCGGAATTGCGAAGACTTGCAATTTTTGCACACTTGAGAACATCAGAGAAGGGAGATATGTAAAAGTGTAGCGCTGGTAGGTATTTAAAAAGCATATCCTCCCGATTTGGCATTGTAAGCCGGACACTTTTGGACAAGCAAAGGAAATCGGCGTAGGATCTATATTGATCGTAAGCGGCTTGCACTATTGTGCTTGGACTATAAGTATTTGCGTCCCGATGGTTCACACCTTGGTATAATGCGCTGTTCAAAAAGCAGTACACATTTGGCAACCATTATAAATTGACAATGCTCTATTCTTACACCCCAAACGGATACGTCCTCATCACTATAGGTTTATAATATACTCTACGAGCCTATGCCTAGCGCCTACTGCCTATACTGTGTTAGTGGTCTCCATAGCATAGGTATAGAATATTACAGATATACCTACTCACATATTGTATATAACCAAAATAGTGAAATGCTTTGTCCTTCACGTACGTGCATAAATTAGTAAACGGAAAAAATTATTAATAATGCTATTAATGATTACTAAAAATTATTGAATTAATAATCTATTAATACTTAATTATTCATATAACTAGTATGTGAACTTATGTGAAAGTGTAAGAAGTTTAAAGAAATCGGCAGACGATATCTTGAAATTTAAAAGACTAGTCTAGCAAAACGAGAAGCTTGATTGGAAATTTGATTAAATAATTGAGATTACCGTGCACGGAGAAAAAAAATGCGTTAAACTTATCGAAAAATCCGTAACCGTTACAGATTTCCTACGTTGACATAGTGACAGCATAGACTTTCAATAAGCGTTATTATAAAATTTCTGTAATCAGAGTCTGTGAATGTAACAGGTTTTATTTGTAACGCTAGCATAAAACATTTGTAAGTATTGAAGGCACATTAGGTAATTATTTGTCCCTTCTAAATCTTCAAGTATCATTTATCATCAAAAGTGTTCAAATTTTTGCAAACGATTGGCAACTACATTGAATATTGTTAACGTAATTATTGATTTTTTGCAACGATTTGCTCACTTCTTTAGATTACAAAAGATGATACTTAAGATTTAGAGTGTGTTAAGATAGAAGGTTCGAAAACTCTTGCACCTTTTTCACGATAAAGAGGTCCAACCTTTCTCTGCACCAAAAAAAAATTGTAGGGAAATATATCACTAAAAACCGAAATGACAATCAAACACAATAGAGAAGTAATATGAAGACTACACGCGGTCGTATTACGCTGTCGATAGATTTGCATTTCAATTTGACTACTCTTTGCTCACAATCTGACACGCACAAAGCCTAACCCATGTAAAAATCACCATATTTGATTATTTATCCCCATTTCAATAAGGGCAGTGGTCAGAAACTCACTAGAACAACTGGACTAATAAATTCTAGTCAGAAACTGGTCGGACCTCAGTCAGGATATCCAAGATGAAATTTGTGAAGATGGTGCTGCATTATATATACTGCAGTGCCATCTTCAGAAGTTTGTATTCACTATAAATTATACTTTAGTGAAGATGCGAATGGCTGCCCGAAGTGCACGTGGCTGCAAACTAACTTTATTTTCATCCGATGCATTCGATTGTTTAGTACTTATAAACACGTGCTTTTAATGAAAATAAAACAACCGGAATTTTTATTGAATAAAGTGTAAGTAATAGTTTTGTTAAATTCTATCTAGCATATATACTAAAGAGGGTGTGTTGATATAACCAATACATTTTAACAAATTTATTTTTCACCTTTCACAATAACGTTATTTTGTTTAAAATAAAAAAAGAATTGTTTTTAATATATATGATATAAGGGAAACTGTTAAATTTTTACTGTGTAAGTGAAAGCCAGTGGAAAATAATGGAAAATAATGAATTGTCATAGTTGAGTGCAAGCTTGCAAAGCAAATGTTCAACATTCACGTGTTGTGTGATACAAGTATATGAAAAAAAAAACGATTTTCAAACGACAGAATATAAACATTCGAAATTATATATCCGAAATTTGTATGTATTTAAATATTATTACTAATTTTGTTATTTACAAATCGTTTTTCACATATATTTATATCACGTCAGAATGTTAAACGTACCGGAAAACAGAAAGAGTCTAGACGAGTGGTGGAAAAATATTCCTGTTAGGACCTAGATAGAAGTTCTAGATAGAGCCCGGCTAAAACAGCGTTACAGAACTGAACAGACACTCTCTATTTTTCCCCAACATAATTTTGAAAACTAGCCGGGGCCCTTCCAAATCCCGATCGCAATTTCTACGGGCGACGGTCAATTCCGCACCAAATCAGGTATGCCCTTCCCCCACTACGCGGCTTCCCCTTTCCCGCTGGAAAGAACAGAAAGGGAAAACCGCGTAGTGGGGGAACGGCATACCTGATCTGGTGCGAAATTGTCCCGTGCCATATTATCCTCGGGGTCGGGGTATACTCGTCTTGGGATCTTTGACCATGAAATTTAAGAGGGGCCATAAATTTAGAAAAAAGTAAAAGTCTGTAGATTCCGAAAATCACATTTTCAAATTGCTAATTGCAAAATTATTCGATCTCACATCTCGAAAAGGCATCCCTGCTGAGAAGGGTCTGGGGTTTAAATGTTTGACCCGTGGTTTGACTTATCTTTTTTCTCTCTTCTCTTGCTCACTTACTTTCATCCTTTTCCTTCCCAAAACTTCATCATTCTTAGATTTATGACAACAATCGGGTAGGAAAAACTTCAGATGTCTGAATAACATGTGTTTCAGTAGCAGTATTGTACGCCTTGGTTGATCAGTAATTGGCTAAAGATTCGAAGGAACAAATATGTACGTACACTCTCTACAGGATTTACTCCACCCTTTCCAGAAAAAACTGCGTGACCGATTTCTCTCGTGGAACAGAGTATAGTTAGTTACCAAGTGTCTTTTTCAACAAAGCAAGTAAACTAATAAAAGCAGAAAGTAAAAATCCTTTCACACTTTAGATTACAAATTCTTACCTATTTTAGAAGCCCTAATTCAATAGTTTGTGATGATTTAAAAGTGTAATTAGTTGCTATTTCATACAGATAATTTTATAAGCTTGAAATCTGTTACGTGCTTTTTATTAGTTCTTGTGTTACTTACAGTGGAGGATCTAGGATTCAGCGGGGGGGGGGGGGCTAAAGTTCG
>JAUMHM010000050.1:17841427-17854487 GCA_032362435.1 Melikaiella ostensackeni | reverse complement strand
ACAGAAAGGGGAAGCCGCGTAGTGGGGGAACGGCATACCTGATCTGGTGCGGAATTGTCCCGTGCCCATTTCTAAATGGGAAAGATAATGAAACGAAAATTCACTTCACTCTCCGCATCTAAGGTTGTTTACGAAGACCGTTTAACTGTTTCTCCAGAACATATAACCGTAGTCAGGAATCAGGATTCTCTTTTTGGTCCAGAATGAAGTTTCATGTGTGCGCACTTTTCTGCGCATTTTGTGCTATCCACTCAACTGATAGACTTTTTAATATCTACAGGTTTTTCCGTAACGCTTACGAACCAGTCGTGTAAAACTTAATAAACAAATTTTCTCCGTTTATGCATACCACTGAAAGGTGGCAATTCAAAAGAGACAATGTATAACTAGTCATTTTTAAAACCCGATCTGAATTTCTTTAGGTTTAGATAGTCAAAAAGAATACTTAAAATTTGCACACCTTAAAATTGTTGGCCTTCAAATCAGTAAAATTTTGTTGAATTTAAGGCTAGCCAGCGATTTCAGATGTAGTGGCTGAACGATTTTATGCATTTGTTTTCACTGTATGGATATCAGGTCTGCATTTTCGAGGCGCAGAAATGAAAATGCGTAAATCGTTTTGAGTTTGATCCTGCTGGTGAACTGTGGTGAATATTCAACTAGCAAGAAAATGTTTTTCTTACTATTACCCACAAGTACAGGGGTCCGTGTAACACTATAACACTTTGTGAACAGGGTTCAATATAAGTTCGTCGCGAGCGCGCTGATGCGTATGTAATCCCGTGGTGCTTACCGATAGCATCAGAAGTTTTATTTTCATTATTCATTTGTTCGATGTTCCCCATGGACGAGCGCGAGCTTACGCGCATAACCCCATGTTTCCATGTCGGTTTAATCAGATAAACCCTGACGTTCGAAATCACCGTGCACTCTATGGTTGTATCCCTGCACTCTATATACTGTACTATATATATAATTCTAAATGTATTATTCAGCGATATGTATTATAATCTCTCATGTGTAATGTAAAAAATTAAATATTGCTTAGAATTAGCTATACATCTGCAAAATTTTCATGGAAATCTAATGTCAGATGATCTGGCGCAGATTTGGTTTTGCCTAGACTCTAGAGTCTAGACAGTCTAATCTGGAAGATCTATTACTGCCCAGATTCAAGAGCTTATCATCAGCTTCCCACCAGCTTCCCACAATAGTTCTAAATATCAAGCTGAATTTTTTAAAAAAGATTTTGAAAACTGTCTGAATGTTTAAAAGGATTCCAATATGAAAATCGAATTATCAAATAAAGTATTTTTTGCTTTTCAATTATACATCAATTTCATTAGAATGATGTGAATTTTTCAAAAATGTTATCTTATCAGATGTAAGAATAAATGATTATCAAAAATGTATTAAATATCTTAATTGAAAGTGGATTCGATTTGACCTGTGACTGGAATCTTTTCGCGACATGTTTATGTACCTATATTCCGCTTAGCCTTAAAAATCGGTGAGTATTAGGACATACTCAGAAGCACAACGCCAGGTAGGTATAGTATTATTTTTCCGTAGCAACGCTCCTCTTGCTGGCTAAATTGGCTCCACCAGAATCTCAAATTTCGGATACTCGACACCATAACCTGCACTCGGTTGCCCAAAGGAGTCTATAATATTCCATTGAGTGAGATCGCTATAATCGAGACACCGTGGGGCCTCTGACCGCTATAGTTCGCCATAATATCCAGAGTAATAGGGGTAAGCTCGGCCTTAGGACGCGTGTAACCTAATAGGCTTTCCAATGGAAGATCATACTTCGGTACAAAGGCTGATCGCCACATCGCACGAGATCACGAACCACGTCAGAGAATTTGAAGATCCTTCTAACACTAGTTGAGCATAAGTCAGACTTGCACGTTTTTTCTATTCTATAAGATATATACGAACAATATAATCTATGTACATGTCAGGCATCTGATCACTTTTATTTAGGTTGGACCCGAATTCAGAGGGTTCCAAAGTCCAGCCTGTAACCTTCAAATTTTTAAAGGTCTAGATCTCGACCTGGGCAATTTAGGTACCCGAATACTCCTGACTTAAACCTTTTTTTGTCACACATATGCGGTATTTTTGATTTTTAAGGCATTCATACCGCACGGAAAGTGGAAAACTCTGGAACCGTAAGATAAATTAACTTGGTCTAACCGCTGTGCTTGCACACTGCGAGCAAGACGCCATGGTGGAACATGACAACAAGCGTGTCGCAAGACGCAGCCTTCTTGTCAGCCAATAGGAGAAGTGTTCACGGTATCCGTCATCATCCAACAACCAAGATTTTGTGTGTAGGTTCATGTGAATCTTTTGATTGTGTTAAGCAAAAATAGCCGACACCTAGAGCACTTTTGCACACAATCAAATGCTCCTCTTGCTGCACTTGCACAACACAATCAAACGTCTGTCAAGTATAGTGTACTATACTACTTACTGCTGACGGAAAGATAGATGCAGAGATATCCAGACGTATAAACGAGGGTAGAAAGATTATCGGCAGTGAACAGGCAGTGTACTATAAGTAAAAATGTAACGAATAAAGCTGAAATTGCAATATATAACTCTGTGCTTGCACCCACTATGCTGTATGTTAGCGAGACCTGAAAGTATCAAGAAAAGGATAGGAATGTGAACGCGTTTGGCATGCAGTTCCTGTAGAATATGTGCGGTAAAACGATAATGGACAAAGTCAGTAATGAGTGGGTTCTCAAAGAATATGGTGTAGAAGAAACATTGTTTGACAAGAGTGAAAGAAATTTGCTGAGATGGTTTGGTCATGTTGAGAGAATGAGTGAAGAACGTTTAACGGAACAAGTATATTTGGGTGAGATTGATCTAAAACCTTTTCCTTCTCCTCCTAAACATCTCGTACCCAAATTTACCATGCAAATTCATTAATCTCCTGTAGTGAAACGAGACCAGAACCGAACGAGTTACGCTTTTCCCGAAAGGGATTTGGCTTAATGGTATAATAATAATAAATAATAATAATTATTAATATGAATATTATAATTACAAGCCCCCTTTTTAGAGAGAATTATTTTGTTTGTTTTTAGTATATTATAATAAAAGCTTGCTTAGAAACAAAAATTCATGATACTTCTGAATTTTTCTTTCGAATTACTGATATGACGATCTAAAATTACAAGAAAAATTTATAGTTAGTCATTTCGACAAAGAACTATTTTCTATACATTTGGTGCGGGACGATGTGCGGAGTCCTTCATGGTCCTTTATAATACAGGGACTCTTAGAATCTGAAAAAGTTGATTTTGTCCTTAATTATGATTGCAATTGTAATAAAAAATAATGGTGAACTAATAATAATTAACATGTAAGTAGGATAACCGATGGGAAATTTCTTGATGAATTTCCAGCGCATGTTTTAGCTCTCTATCGCTCTATACCTGTAGCGAAATACACAACAGATTTAAATGAAGTAAAATAATCAGGAATTGTTCAAATTTAATGTGCAGTTACCCTTGTCTCTCGGAGGAATCGAAAACGTTAGCCGCCATAAACTTTCCAATCGTTCTTCTAAAATACACTCCGAGGTAATGGAAGGAAGTGTAGAGCATTATATTTGGCGCTGCCTAATTCAGATCCGTAGCGAAATCGTGGATGGTTGTCTTAATGGAGTGGAGAATGAGACAGTAGAAAGGAATCACTTCTAGTAATTGTCTCAAGCCATTGAAACTTTGCCCAGGGAACTTCGAAATTATCTATTCCAGCTAGACAACTGATGGGAAGCGACTAAAGAAAGGGAAAAGGGAAAGGTATACATAGTAGAGTGGCCCAAAAAAATTAAATATTTTTTTTGCATCACACCCCCCCCCTATTTTCCTTTATTTTAAGAAATTTTTTTTTTTCATAAACTCACTATAATAATCTATGAATACATTAATTGATTTATTGATTCTATTTACTGTGACGTTGCAGATTTTGCGACGCACAGAAACCAATCATAACCATTAAATAAATGGATTCCTAGAACTTCAGGGACAGCTCCACGGCTCGATTCGCTATTATTTTCATAACTTAATTTGAGGCTGACTCTTTACGATTTATATTTTCATTGTATGTACCGTCTTCTCGGAATCAACATCGTCGATGGACAACGAGGGATTTTGAGAATTGGAGAAATTCAGGATTTAACTCTGACCACTACTTCCAGATGAGCGGTGGCAGAATTCAAATAGTCGCGCCATCGCCCGCCATCTTTCACTGCCGACAACTTAACATCCCTAACCTCTCCAGTCCAGTCATTGCTGCGATGCCGAAAGCCTGAATTGCTAAAGACAAGCTACGTGGTTTTACAGGCTCCTCTACCTGGAGTAGAACTCTACAAAAGGCCTGGTCAACGAGGGAAAATCGGTATGAATTTACTCACGGAACAGATCAAGGTTGTGACAAATCAGAACCACACATTAAGTTCGAGGAGAAAAGCGACCTGATGAGCCGAATCTCAGGTCAAGACTCGCTCTCTTTTCGCTGCGACTCCCACACTTTAAGTCAAGTGCTACATTGACTTAAAATAGCAAGTTAAAAATTTCGAAAACGTGGTCACACGGAGGACGAACCTGTATCTAAAACTTATATGTCCAAAGAATCAGCCCGGTATGTTCCATCTTATTTAATTTTGTGCGAAACCTCTAGCCTTTCATTAATTTTTCCCTCAAAAGAGTAAACTCATTTTTGTTGACCGAGAAAATCCTAAGATTAATTTTTGTCATTGACCAAGAAAGTCCTAAGACTTCAATATTATATATTATATTCAATACTATTATTATATTCAATATTTGAGGCTGCGAGGTTTCTGAAGACTATTCACTATTAAAATTATTGCAACTCGCAATCAAGTAACTTAGCTCTAATTTTTCGAGTTTGTTGTCGAGTCTTTATGCTTTCCTGGAATTAATTAGTCGCCCCGACCCTAATTCCAAATTCTCGTGCATGTGGAGCGTCGAGAAAATAATTACTTTAAGTTAATGTAGGAAATCTTATGATTTTCGAATTGACGTTATTTATGGAAAATGTATAAAATCGAGAAAAAACTCTAATTTTGTTTTCTAAAAAGAACTCAATTGTTATTCAAGAATTAAAATTTGTTTTGCAAAAAATTGTGAAGAAGACAACTCTATCTTTATATTGAATAAGCCAGATTTTGTTAATTGTTATTTTAACTGATCGAGTTATTACTCTTAATGTTAAGAAACCTTTTTCTCTGCGAAACATCAAATCTACCGCTTTTATAAGTCATTGAGATTGTTGGATTTGAAGATAAATTTGAAGCGGCACATTGTTACGGTGCTGAAGAAATATTATTTCTTCTTTGGAAAAAAGGGAATAATGTTACATTACATTGAGTCTCCTATGTTTCCGCTCGCTTTCCGCGTTTTATTTGTCTTGCGACATTTATAAATCTCAATAAAATGGTCTCAAAAGTTTTAAAAATGCTCCAGCTTTTTGAATTTTTATCCCAAATGGCTGGCTAACGATTTTGAGGTTCAGTTTTCGACACTGTACCAAAGGCCAATCCAAAAGATTAATTCTTTCAAAAGTTATCGTATTCATAGACAGCATACATACATACATACATACTTCTAGTATTTATTGTGAAATGATTTCCGACTCCAATAGTATAAATAAAAAATCTCCCGTGATTTTGATGGTTAGGAAATGTCGTTGAATGTTAAATGTTGAATGTCGCTTGAATCTTTAAGGGATGCTGGAATAATACTTAAAATAAATTCAACGACTTTTCCTGCTGGAGAACGTTTTTCTTCTATATGATAAATTGATTTCTGACCCCAATGGTATACTCGAAGAATCTCTCGTGATTTTGCTCTTAGGGAATGTCGATTTTCTTGTCGGTAAATCTTTAAGGGATGTTAAAACAACCCTTGAAATGATTTCAACGAATTTGCTTGCTTGAAGATGTTTCTAGCATTTATTGTGAAGTTATTTCCGACTCCAATGATATAAACAAAAAATCTCCCGTGATCTTGGTTGTTGGGAAATTTCGTTGAATATTAAATGTTAAATGTTGCTGGAATTATTAAGGGATGCTAAAACACTCAAAATGAATTTAACGACTTCTCCTGCTGATGAATGTTTTTCATTATTATTGTAAATTGATTTCTGAACTCAATGGTATACTCAAAAAATCTCCCGTGATTATGCTTGTTAGGAAATTTCGATTTCCTTGCTCGAACCTTTGAGGGATCTTCAAAGAATCCACAAAGTGAATTCAACCGGTTTTCTTGCTTGAAGATATTTCTAGCATTTATCGTAAAGTGACTTCCGACTCTAGTGGTATAATTAAATGATATTCCATGATTGTCGTTGTTAGGTAATATCGATTTTCTTTCTTGAATCTTTAACGATTGCTAAAACAATACCTAAAATGAATCTAACGACGTTCCCTGGTAGAAAACGTTCTTTTTCTCTATTGTAAATTGATTTTTGACCCCAATGGTAAAGTCGCAAAAACTCCCGTGATTTTGCCTTTTAGAAAATTTCGATTTTCATGCTTGAATCTTTGAGGGCTGTTGAAACAACCTCAAATCAAGTTCCATAAATTTGCTTGCTTGGAGATTTTCTTAGCATTCATTGTAAAATGATGTCCGCCTCTAATAGTATAATCGAAAAATCCTCCGTGATTTTGCTTTTTAGGAAATGACTATTTCCCGGCTTGAATCTGTAAGGAATGTTGCAACAACCCTCCAAATGAATTCCACAAATTTGCTCGCTTGGAGATGTTTCTTGCATTTATTGTAAAGTGATTTCCGGCTCCAATAGTATAATAAAAAAATCTCCAGTGAGCTGCTTTCCAGGAAATGTCAATTTTCTCGTTTGTATTCTTAGGGTATGTTTAAACAACCCTTAAATATCATAAATTTCTCACGTTTTTTAAACATCGTATGTTGAAACTGTATATGTATCTATAATGTAAAAACAACAATACGAATAATGAAAAATTTCAGAAACGCTGGAAGAGATTGAGAATTACTTTATAGTTCGCGTACATTCTTGAGAAGCACATAGTTTTATTATATACTACATTGTATACTAGATTTTATTGAATATAAGCAGAGAACTCCGAATCAGCATTTCGAAAAATTATCAAACTCACAATTTTTCTAGAGATTGGGAATTTTGTAAAAAACAGATCAGTAAATTATCTTGCAAGAAGACAGTTGATCCCGCTGAAAATGACTTGATAGATGTTAAGCGAGTATTTAGATATCTTAGAAGAACCACAAATGTTGGTTTGGTATTCAGAGGAAAATCAGACAATTTAAGAGCAATTAAATGCGAGTATTTAGCTATTTAGCTATTAGCGAAGCCTTTTCAGAATTGATAATCAATATATAAAGTAATTCGAGATATAACAGGGGAAGCCTCATATAGACGGTTGACAAAAAGTTGACGCTTTCAAGTCCCAGCCATTTACCATATTTTTTTTATTGATACATTTTTTCTGAAAATATCTCAATGAACTGATATTCAATATTTCTAAATGTTTCAGATCATTAATCTTTTTGAAGAAATTTAAAGTATGTTTGTCAGTCATTTGAATTTATTAAAAACTTTATAGACATTTTGACATTAATTTGATTTATTGAATATCTAGGAATAGAGGATGAACTAGTCATCTTGAAAGTTCCGTACGACTTGTCAAACTCATGAGAAGTATTTGTCCATTCATCAAAAATTCGGACGGATGAGACACTTCCTTAAATTATATTATTTTCTTTAAGTTTTGAACTGGCATTCTCAATTTTTTTCAGGCTTCATGAGGTATTGAACTATTATGCGTAAGATTTTTTATACTTCAAACTTTATACTTTATACATTAAACTTCGCATGCAGTCCACGACGCATCATAAAATAAGATTCGAAAATTTGTTTTTACACAGGATTGAGTATTCATAGCCCTTACATTTTTAATTTACCACTAATCACTGCAAAGAAACACAAGAAATAAAATCAAAGTAATTATCGAAACCTGTAGTTTACAGAAGTACGTTTGTAAAGGAATAATGAATTTCGAGAACTTTTATTTATATTTCTTATATAGCAATTCAGGACCTTTGCACTGCAACAGAATCAATAATTGCCTTTCTTGTGCAATTAGGTTTTACATATTTGAAACCAAAGATTAACGAGTTTCTAAGAAATAATTTCTACAGTCAAAATTAGGAGCAGTATCTCAGTTCCATTTTGCGAATATGAGGCATTCTTTTACAAACCGAACACCTTTTTTGACTTCATGATTCAGATTTGCCTGAAATTTTTTTACAATTTGTATAGGAGAAATAAGCCGATACATATGTCGGGATTTCGTTTAAAACCGTGTATTTTTAAAAATATCAATATTTTAAATTTTAGTTATTTGCTGGATATCGGCCGTTATCCTCACACTTGAAATTCAATATCACCAGTTCAGATTAGCATATCAATTCTATTCTTTTCTTATTTTGTACATTGTTGTGTTAGGTTTCAATATACCCACTAACTATATTTTTAATCATTGGTTTATAAAAAATAATAACAATTTCATTGTTTGAATCATTTTTACATGTTGTTCCCCACAAGGAAAAAAATCGAAAAAAATATCATTGTATGCGCTATTTTCTGACGTAAAAAACTCATATTTCTAAAAATTGGAGACTTCATTAGATCGGAAGATTTTAAATTATTTCGAACGCGCGTCATGCAACGCGAGCGGCGTACGACAAGTCCAGGCGTGTCTGAACTCGGAATCCCCGTATGTTTCGGCCTGTTGACCACGCTTGACACATCACGCCGCGTGATGCGCGCTTGAAATAGTTCAATATATTCCGATCTAATAAAGTGTCCAGTTTCTCAAAATACGCATTTTTTCGTCAGAAAATAGCGCAGAACGTAAATTTTTTTTTTCTGCTTACTTGAATTTTTTTGCCATGCTAGCTTTCGAACGATTTAACAAATTGATTTAGAATTTGAGACACTTTTTTTAGCCCCGAAATGAAGGTCACGTTCTTTAACCAGGTTAATCCAATAAAAAAGTGAAAAGCATTTTCAAAATGGAAAACCTAATTTTTCTAAGAGTTGTTCTGTAGGATGACAAAATGACTTGAATATGATTTAACTGGCATTTCTGAATTTGATGGAAATTATAAGATGTATATGATTCTCAAATTTTTCCGAGAAAAAGAAAACGTTATCTTTCTACCATATTAAGATGTTTCGGTCAAAATTTCTGGTGAATGTTAACACGATTCATGCGTTCTAAAAGTTCTAGGATTTTGAAAGAGTTCACAAACTACCAAATGCCAGTTCCTTGATACGACCAGAAATTTAAGCGCAGTTTTCAATAAATGTTGAAAACATTTTTTCTCCAGATATTCGTTGCAATATTTATCTAATGTGAAGACATATCATAATTAAAATAAACATCTCTTCGCTCATTTTTTTATTATTTTTTCTGCGTCATCTTATTTTTTAAACTAATAACTCAATTGCGAGTGTCGATATGAGAATGTAATCCTCACAATGACAGGCATTTGTCTATTCATTAAAAATTTCGAAACGATGAGACACTTCGTTAAATTAAATGATCATCTTCAATTTTTTTTAGGTCCTGTTCCATTCCTGTAAAAAAAATTAAAGGCTCATAAATGGCTGAAAAGAACCATAAGGCCCAAATTTTCGGCTCTGCAATTTTTAATAAAAAATAGCTTGCGCGCTGAGTTTACATGAAGCTAGCTCCGCCATACCCGTAACTTCAAAACTGTTCCTCTGATCGATTTTGGGATTTCTTAGAAATAAGAGGCTTATTAAAGGCTCTCAAATGGCTCTGAAATTTCCTATTATCATTGTATATTTTTTCAACCCTGAAAGTTCAGCTAAGCGAAAAGCGTGGGCTACGGCGCGCGACTAAAAATACGGTATCCAACGACACCATTTACTCTACCAAAGAAATCTTTTTGTAAAACCCTGTACATGCAAAATATTGTAAATACGTGAACCTAATTCAATTTACGATGTCAAGTCATAAACTTAATTACACAAATTGAAAATGTTCGAAGTAGAACATGGTACATGTTTTTTTCTTAACACTTCGGACAGTTTTTGCGGTGGATGACAAAATGACTTGTATATGATCTTACTGGCATTTCCAAATCCGATGGAAGATATAAGAGGTATATGATTCTCAAAATTTTCAGAAATAGCAAGCAATACATACTTATTCTACCATATTAAGAAGTCCCGGTCGAAATTTTTAGTGGATGTTATCAAGATTTACAAATTCTAAAAGTGCTAGAACTTTAAAAATGTTCAAAAACTACCAAAAACCAGTTCTTTGATAGAACTAGAAATATAAAAGCAGATTTTAGTGAATGTTGAAAATATTTTGTCTTTAAATATTCGTTGCAATATTTAATTAATGTGAAGACTTATCAAATTAAAATAAACATCTTTTTATTACTTTTTCATTATTTTGCGCGCATCATCTTATTTTTCAAACTAATAACTCCATCGCGAGTGTCGATGTGAGAATGTAATCTTAAAAATCACAGGTGTTTTAGAAAACAGGCTTTAAATTGGTAAGATTGAAAAACAATTTTCAGATCCGATTTCTGATTATAGATCAAGAGGAGTTCAAATGACAATACTGCATTCAAGCTTGTTAATGCTCATCTGTACATGAACACGATGTCATTGAATCAATAAACTTATTATTCGAGAATTTTTTCTCATACGGAAAAATATTTAGTAACACCTTTATATTATATTTATAGCTTTGTTGACATCGTTTTTATGTGCAGATGAGTCAACTTCATTTCAAATATTTTGATGTGTATAACAAAATAAATACATAAACCTTTTTTTAAGTATTTGTAATAAACTCTTTTTTTCCTGACTAGATTGAATAACATTCTGGGAATTCATCATGGCCAAAATAATAATATAAATATTTGTCGTTCATTTTTAATAATTTTGAAGTTTGAGAAAATAGTCTACTTAACTGCGAAATCCTCGGAAATTAGAAGAAAAACTCAGAATCCAACGATAAAACTTGGTCAACACACATTTAAATGTCTGCAATTAGATTAAAGAAACGAAAATAAAAAAAAAGGAAAGAAAAAGAAGGCAACATAAAAATCCTCTATCTTAGCATTTGGAGGTTTCCTCCTTTTTCTTTGGATAGTGGACGTCAGAAAAGAATATAAATTTTTATTTATCATGAATGTCATTTCCTTAATTTAGAATAGTCAATTGTGTTATCTGTCATGAAACTTAATAATTATTTAATGTCAAAATGTTATGTAGAAAATTCTGATTATAGAGTTGATCTTCAAGACTTCAGAAAAATAATTTAATAGCATCATCAATATATTACTCTAATCGGAAAAAGGTCTTAGATGAAAGAGGATATCATTGTTGTATCTAAAAACAAAAACAATCTTCCGAGCTTTTTCTCATGAGCAAACATTTTTCCAGGACATTACAGTAAGAAAAGAACTAGAACTTTCAAACCTGAGAAATATCTCAATTTGAATATTGAATACTAAACTACAAAATCAAAGCATTCAAAGCAACTTTATTTTGAATTCGAGAATGTCGAAACTGAATGATTTTAGATTTGAATTCTTAAGGCAGGGTAATTGTAAAACGTTCAGAATTGAACAAATTTAGATTAGAATTTCGAACATTGGATCACTTGAAATTCACAGGAATTGAAATTGCATTGTTTCTATTCAAAAAGGTTCAAAATTGATGGATTGAAAATTGCAAGCTTTCGGAAATAAATAATTTTTAATTCGAAGCGACTAAGATTTGAAAAATTGAAATTCTAGAATCTAAAATTGTTATCACATAGAAAAATTATATTTCAACATTAAAATTGATTAGACAAATTTTTTTTGATCAACAAATACATTGACTCTCATTTTTATCCTTCAAAAAGGAAAAATTTTCAATTAAAAGCTTTTGAAATTGAATTATTATTTTAAAAAACGTTTAGAATAGAGTGATTTTAAATGGAAAACACTTAGAAGAAAATTCTATCATAAAACGTTGAAAGTTAAACGAATTCGAACTTCATTCAAAACTGGAAAATTTGTTAATTACCAAGAATTGTGATAGTGAAACTTTTTTATACTTAAACACTTTGAAATTTCAATTATTCAAAGGAAATTTGAATCGTTGAGGTATTGAAAATTTTTGAAATGTTAATTACACTTTTCAGAATTCAACTAATTCAATTTTAATTGCAAAATTAAAACTTATGGCAGGGAAAAATTGAAAACACGGGGTTCAAAGTGAAAATTCAGAATAATTGTAACCATTCAAAATTGAAGAAATCATTCAATTACTGAGGTATCAATTTCAGGTAGTTTAATTTTTATCTATTTTGACTGTAAATAAGAGAATTTTTAACTTTTCAATTTCAAATCGTTCAATTTTTAACACTTCGCTTAGAATCATTATTCATTCTTGCAATGTTCCAATCAAATCTTTGTCAATTTTGAATGATACTTTTATAAAAATCTTCAACTAAAAATCGGATAATTTTGAGATATTACATTGAAAATAAAACAATTCAAAAAAAACAATACGAAATCAGATCGCTATGATTCCAATTTTTGAAATATCACAGTTTTGAGCCTTTCAATTCAAATTTTTTTGAAGCTGAGTTTGATGTATTTAATATTTTGGAACATTTCAATTGTAAATTTTCAATTTGGATTGTTTAAATTAAAACTATTAAGTATAAAATCTACTATCGAGACTGTTAATATGAAGTTTTGCAATTTTGAAAGATTTGATAGTGAAATTGACATGACATTTTTGATACTTGAACTTGAACTATTATCGAATTGGCAGGATTTCAATTTAGTGAGGACAATATTCTTATAATTGATATGAAGAGAATCATAAATTGTAGAAGAGGATGTTAGCCGCTCAAAACCTACTGAATGCTTATTTTTACGAGTATATAATAAAATGTTGATTTTTT
>JAUMHM010000050.1:17822103-17833197 GCA_032362435.1 Melikaiella ostensackeni | reverse complement strand
AATAGAATATAAGAAAAATTGTAGACCCTAATTCGAATTTTAAAAAAACATCTTCTTTACAATTTTATGCTTTGGGTCAATTAAAACCGATATCTTTAGAAAAACCAGCAAAGATCTTATTCAACAATAGATATCTTCACTAGGCGTCTGGCACCTACCCCCACTCCTCGGCTGTTATTATAAACGTCTGGGCCGTGTCTGGACGGGAGCGTGTATTTGTTAAACAAATAAACGAATGAACAGCAGTCAGTATGGATGTTTATTTTAAGACTAACCTCAAATGTTTGAGGCATGTAAATAAAACCATGCCATTCGAGTCCCCGTGTACCCTTGAGTGTACACAGATAGTCACCCGTTGCATTCAATAAAAAAAGATTTTTAAAAAGGTTTAGTCGTTGATATATAATTATTTACTTGGTTCATTTTCTACGAAAACTTTCGTTCAACACATGGTAAGCGTATAATGTGTCTAGATTGTAAGTATAGCAGGGAAAGCATTTCTAATCGTCTTGTTTTTCTCAAAAATTAGTTAAAGTGTGAAGAAAAATCAGTGTGAAGTGTTAAAAACATATTTCATCCGAAGTAACTTCAAATACGAAAAGCACAGTGATATTACTTTTTTTTTAAATTTGTTAGATGTTCTTTTTAATTATCTGTGCACGCGGAACACCTGTGGGCACCTTTCCCCAACTAATGTACGTTTAATGGAAGTTTGGAAAACATGAATGACGTAATATTTTAACGCTGTACCGGTTTCGCAGATGCTTAGAACTAATGCTAAGAGGAATAATTAAATTCTTCGATTCTAGTTTAATGACTTTAATCAAGAAATAAATTTCAAATTTAAATGATAAACTCATTTACTTAAAGAAGAGGATGATAAATAAAAGAGATTAGGGTTATGTTTAAAGCTATAAAAATAGATTTATTCATTAAATTTTCAGAAAAATGACTTCAAACTAAAAGATACATAAGCTTAAAATTAGCGATTATTATCATGATTATGATTATCATTATCATGACTCATTACACGTAGTTGACTGGGATGTCATTTTATATTTCATTAAATAAACCACACACTTTCCACTCTTCCTAACAAGAATTTTTCTACCCTGAAAGTGAAGACATATAAGTGACGCAGCATGAAGAGAGATAGATACTTAAAGACTTATAGAGTAGAAGCTAATTCAAAATTCAGTCCTTGACCAATTGACCATTTATATTCATAATTAGTAAGGGACAATTCGAAATTGAGGAGAATTACACCAAATTTAAGTAAAACTGAAAATCATATTTAATTACGCTGTTAGAAATTTCTGTCTTAATTTAACGAAACGAGGTGCCATTCACTTTAGAAATCTTGTTCAAGGTCACACGCGTAATGAAAGGTGAATGATTTAGAATCAGTGTGATTCTCAGAATCATTCAAAAATCACAATAATCAGTTGAAAGATTTGCAGGGTTTCGAAGATCTCAACGATTCAGTGAACTCAAAAACAGTTGAAAAACATTGAAAATGTCGTCAGAGGTCTCGGAATTTGGTAATAGAAATTCACCCATCTTGAAAATTAAATCACATCCTTCAGAGATCATATGAATTTCAGCAGGTGAGAGTGAGGCATTTGGAATCATTAGATCGCCAACTCCGATCCACAAAGATTTTGGGATCATGGGATTTAATGATTTTAGAAGTGAAGGAAATATAGTAAATTTAAGATAAATTTTGAAAAATCTAATTACAAATTTTTCAAATTTGAGATGGGGTTATATAAAACGATCAGGGGTTTCATGAAATTTTCCTTTACTCTTGTAGTTTGATAGCTTTGTAAATTTCAGAATATTTCTCACAGTGTACTCAAGTACGATGGAACCAGGCCCAAAACCTCGAAATTGAATTACCTCATTTTACTCCATAATGACTAGAATTGTATCTTTGTTACATACTCAAGGCCTACTCCTGTTTTAAAGCAAGTCCGTATTCGGAGGGAAAATTTGGCTAATTTCGATAATTGTGTGTGAACCGATTTTTTTTGGATTCTAACCCGAGTATTTTGAAAAATCGTTTCACACAAAAAGTATTGAAATTATTCAATTTTTCACTGTCAATACAGATTTATTTCGAAGCAGAACTATTCTCTAAGTATCTGACAAAGATTTAATTCTAGTATTTTTGGAGTAAAATGAGTCAATTAAATTTTGCGTTTAAAACCTGGCTCGATCGCCATTAAAGCTACTAATAATCTACTCATGGCTCTACACATTCTCTCGCGACTGCATTTCAAGATAGTGCAACACCTAACAACTTCCTTTCATTTCTTATTAAATTCCAAAGCATAACTTTTGATCCGCATGTGAATCAAAGAATTGCAAACAGTTGACACGAAAATTAGTAATTTGCTCTATGTCTCTATATATGCGCAGGAAAACATACATGCACTCCACTGTACCACTAGAAATCCATAGGGCACTACAAAAGTCTTGAGAATTGAAGTTCTCTCGCCATGGAAAAATACGGGGTGGACAGCATTTGAAAGGGTACTGAAGGGGAGAAATTAATGTTTGCAGGAAAGTCTGCTGTATTGGAAAAGTATTATCCATCTCAGGCGACTGTTTACAGGTGGTATAGAGAATTCCAGCGAGGAAACTTTCCTTTTGAAGATGCACCTCGTATAGGGCGTCCGGCAGAGGCACAAACTCTTAAAAATGTCGTAGGTGTGCGGAAGCTGATCGAGCAGGATCGCCGTATCACCTATCATCAGATAGAGGAGTCATTAAGGATCGGTGCACCCGCTGTGCACGCGATTTTGCACGATCATTTAAAAATGAGGCAGGTTTCTACAATCTGGCACAATCTGGCTCTCTTTTTGACGCACAGAAGACCTGCAGAGTGAGTTGGTGCGAAAAAATGTTGAAAACATTCAATCGCGGCTGGTCTCAGGACGTCATTAGTATCATCACGAGTTTCGGAAGTTTGTTGTATTACTTTCACGTCCCAACCAAATCACGAAATAAACTGCGGCTGTTCACAAATGAGCCAACGCCGACGGAGGTGAAAAAAATCACGATCTACGAAGAAGAAGATGATTGCAGTCTTTTTCGGAAAAAAGGCCTCATAGAGCGGGTGGTTGTGGATGAACAGAAGACTGTCACCTCTAAATAGTACCCCCAGACATGCCTTTCTCAGGTCATCCAGAAGCTGAGATTTTTCCGACTTTGGTCTCGGTTCTCATTCTGGTTTTTTCACTATGACAATGCGCCAGCTCATCGGCCGCATAAAACTGTCGAACATCTTCCATACGGTCCTGAGCTTGCTCCTTGCGACTTTGGTTTTTCTCTAAAAGTTAAAAAACAGCTTAAAAATAGACGTTTTTCGAGCGATGAGGAAATGATTCTGATATGGGACCAAGCTTGTGCTGATTCCCAGAAAGAAGACTGAGAAAGAGATTTTCTCTGACTGGTTTACCCGTATAGAGAAATGCACAAAGGGTGAGGGAGAATATTTCGAAAGATTCTGAAAAATAAGGCAGATTCTCAAGATTTTCGTCATGCCCTATGTACGTTGACACTCACATTATATATTGAGAACGTTTGATGTAGCTGTCAGTTCAGTTTGTACTGATATATGATCAGACTGCAGATCACAAATAATACCTTAGGATTCAAGGTGTAGTAAAAAACTTGACTCACGCAATAAAATATCTTTCGAAATTTATTTTTAAAAAGCGGTTATATCAACTCTGCTATAAATTAGCTATAGTGCTGATTATAGAATTTATCATTGTGAGCCCCTGCAGTCAATGAGTATCATAAACGATAAACTATTATGTGATGGATCTTACAAAATGCAGTAAATATTATAATTTTAAACTATAAGGTAGTCCTATAATTGGTCCCTTGCTGGATATATTTTGTTCAAACGTATAAAATTATGTAGCTACTGACTGCTGGACGTATGATTTCTAAAATAAAAGTGAAAGCAAGAACAGACGAATTTTAATCTCAAGTTTGGAGGATCTAGTCAAAATTTGTCTCCACTTTAACTCTGAATAGTAAAATCAATCTCACTTAGTCAGTACAATTTTATATCTTATATACAAGTATCGTTTCATGACTGGATTTCAAAAAATGTTACGAACTTATTTATTGTTATAAATTTAAAAGTTGATACAGTGAATTTCTTTCGAAATAGAATTACTGAACTTTGAAACAACTCTACATGTTTTTAATGTTAACATGAATACGAACCAAGAGAAACGTTTTTAAGTTTTCCTTAATCTCAAAATACATAAGCGATTCCAGTAATGACGTGTGAATTGAAACGAATTAAAATGATTTTGAAAAAAGTCAAAAACGAAATTGTTTTGGGTTAACAGCGTTAAAAATTCGGCGATGTTAAAAATAATTTCAATTCATTTCAATTGTTTTCTAGTTAAATGAAATAGTTGTGGATTAAAATATTTACAGTTAATACTTTATGGAGAAAATTGTCATTGAACACGATCTTAGTGATTTAAATTTATATCGTTCTTAAAGAATAAGAATATGTTCAAACATTTATTTAAATCAAGCAGAATTAATATTAGAAGAACTGTTTTTGTATGAAATAAATGAAAACGTTCAGTTGTCGCTTCCTTACCGGAATTTCCATAACCATCCGTGTATAATTTTTGAATGTATGCATGATAACGTCTATACGTTTAAAGTGTTTCACTATGATTTGTATATTTCAGTTTTAGGCTAAAGGAATGATCATTGTTTCAAATTAATAATCTTAAGTGAGTTCAATCACAGGTAAGAATTTTATCTGTTCTCCCGTAAAAAGTAAATTAAATTGTTTTTCCAATTATTAGTATCTCTAGAACTAAAAAACATTTTTATGTTTCTTCGTTTATTTGAAATAAATCGACCAACTATTTTTCACCTATATTTGAGTTTCTCGATTGAATATGCGTTCTCCAAGTTTTTATAATCCCCTTGAGGGGAAATGGATTTTTGATGAATGATGTGTTTTTCGTTTCAGGAGTAGAAACTATACTAACTTTATCACTGAGAATTACCACTTTAAGTAACTAGAACTACTAGTTTAATTGTAGGGCTTACAAATTTATTAGTTGGACTTACTACTTCAAGTAGTAAGTACAACTACCTGAAAATGGTATCTTTCAGCGGAAGTTGTTACGACAACAAGTAAAGTAGTAAGGACAACTACTACCATTCTTATAAATAAAAGTAGTAACCACAATCTCTCAAATGGCAGCGGTATATATTACAAACTAAAGTGGTTGGCCCTACTACACTGAAAGTCCCTATTAGGTCCAACTTTTGTTCTTGTCTAAAATGGCCTTGTGCATAAAGCGGACCGACTCCAATGTCAACAATCAGGGCCATATGAACCATTTCTATGTTTTTTTCGTTCACAGTGAAAAATATTTATTATATTTCTTTAAATGTTTGTTTGATTTGAAGGATAAACGCTGCCTCTAGTTTTCCTACGACATTTTTATATCACATAACCTAAACACTGAAAGCGAATGAAACGGAGTGCGGATCGTGGGAACTGACGAAATTATGCGCTTGTGTACTGCCCGCTTTGTTAGTACGTTACTGGACGAGTTTGCTGGCTTTAGAGTGCCGCTCTCTGACCCCTTCGACCCCTGATTCTCGAACGAAATTCTCGAAATGACATATTGTAGACTGACTTAATAGGAACTTTCAGTGTACTCTTTCTGTTGTCCCAACCAAAGCTGTCCCAACCAACCATTTTTTTTAAGTGGCATAACTAATTCTATTCTCGTTCTGTTAAAACCAAGTATAGTAACGTATTTTAAGGTAATGATAATGAATATAACCTCGAAAATATTCTCAAGGTCAGTTCGAAAAATAATGATCAAATTGCCAAAAAAAGCAATTATTGGTCATTCTTCGAGCTGAAGAACGAGTAGAGTGTGACAGAACTTCTCCATTCCCTTTTCCATCTCGAAAAATTATCATCCGAACGAAACAAAATTTATTAAACATTTATAATTTATCAATGAAACAAAATTAATTCAACATATAATTAGAGGTTGATCATAGAAAATTTTAGTTTTTATCTGAGAAACTTATAACCGAAACGTGGTAAAAATCAGTTATTGAAGAAAATTTTTTTTATTATTCTTGTTTTTTTTGGGAAAAGTAAAAATGTTTTTTGGTCCCCCTCGATTGATACGTTACTTTTAGACTAGAAAGAAAATTTTGCAATAGGTTTTAAATCATATACTCCGAAATGCGGAAAAGTCATCAAAGTAAAGAATTACCAACAAAAGTTAACACCTATTATTTCTGCATCCGATAAAATAACTTTTAGAGTTTGCTAAAGATCTTTGGAAAATTTAAGTATTTTTTAAAAATAAAATATTGAAAATGAAAGAAATAGCGATTATTTTGTTTCAATGGAAGTACAATTTTTGATGATATAACTTTTAAAATATTTAAAACTGTATTATTTTGAAAACTTAAGTTCTTCAGTTCAAAAAAAATGTCAAGGTGGAATTATTAGATCATTTTATCGGAAAGAGAATAATAGGTGCTGAATTTTTTCTAAAGGAATAATTTCAGGGAGTATCTCCTTGGAATTTTTTTAAATTGAAAAATTTGAATTTTCTTAATATTATAATTCTTAATATTTTGAAAGTTACATTACCAGCACCTGTGCTCCTATTAAAATGAATTAAGTGCTATTTCCCACTTTTATATTGTAAAAAAGAGCCAAAACGCGCAAAAATTAAAATAATTATTTTACTCACCACATGATTAAACAAATTTTTTAACGATAATATTTTTATAATTATTATTAAAATTGATTAAAATGTACTAAATAATGATTCAAGCAAAATTGTCGTGAGTACTTGACCTTTTTTTTAAATTTTGCGACTTTTTGCACTAAATTTGACCCTAGGGTAGTATCTAGGGAAAAAATTCTAAAAATATTTCAACAATTTAGAAAAATACTTTCGAAAACATTGAATTTTGATGTTTCAAAAAACGGGCGTTTATATCATTCCCGCCGGCAGTTTAGGTTTATAGTTGGACCTTTGCAATGATGGTGAAAATTTTGGCTTTTCAATGAGGAAAGTTTTTAATAAGTTGAAACGATCACTTTTTTCTGCATATAAATTGCTTTTACTTTTTGAGAATTTATTTTCAGAAATGAGTTTGTAAAAGTAATTTGGACTAAAGTGAAATTAAATCTAAATAAAGATAAACAATTATCAATAGGCAGAAAGGTTCATGCAAAAAAATTGTAATACACGAGAAAGTAAAATTGATTCATAAAACAAATGAAATATATTTTGAAAGCAAAATATTGTTTCGAGGGAAACTGTCAAGTCTCGGATTTCCTTTATTTTTAGTTATCTTGTGTGCAAAATAATTGAACAAAATCTTCAATATTCTCAAAAATATTTGCAATGAATAATTAATAATATTTGACAATATAATATAATATTCTTCAACTCAGTTGTTATTGAACCTGCAAAAAAACGTATATGAAGTTCCACAGAAAATATTGAATTTGTTGCAAAATGGAAAAAAGTTAACCAGCTGTTTCCATTTTTGCAATGTTTGTTTAATAAATAATTTTTTATTTATGTTTTTTGACCCTAGGAAGAAGACGAAATTAAAAAACAAAAGAATATAAATGAAATCTCAAGCATACGTGAATTGACCACCAAGTGGCTCGAACAATTTTCTTGACTTGAGCGTAATGAAATTTTCAATCCCTTTCTTAAGGAAATTTGGAACATCCTCCTGATAAATAATCAGCCGTTTTGGAGCATCATCGGAATTATCAGAAGATTCAAGAGGTTTAATCATTTTCACTTTCGATGCCAGCGGTATTTTTCAATCAAAGAATGCCAGTGCTGCTGTTTCTGCGTCAAATACTAGAAGTGACTGCAAAACTTTTTCACTGCTGCATGAAGAATATCCGAATCGATTTTTTCATAATCGTAGAGCTTTTGCAAAAATTGAAGGTCTTAATATAGGGCTTGCACAGCAATTCGCGCATGAAACCATGCTCCAACGTATAATCTTACTATAAAGATGCAAGGACCTTTACCTAGACTCTCTCCTTTAAAAAAAAAACATTGAAGAAAATGCATCGTTGCCAGTAATTTATTTTTTACCGGTACTGACAATTTTTTTTGGTTCTGTTTTTTATACACAACCTCTTTTTAGGGGTCTTTTATACCTCTTTTTGGGGAGATTGTGAATTTGGTGACACACACCCTCAATCAAAACCTTACACCTATACAGCTGCCACTCTCGTTTCTCATACTACTCTTCAAATATGAACATACCCCTAACCCATTTCCAGTTACATTGTTATTAGCGTATACAGGCAAATACCCAAAATTCCTATAGCAGTGATTCCAGCCCAACCTCATCTCTATTCCAACTTTAGCGGGTTGACCAACTGCGCTTACGTTTCGCAGTGTATTTATTGGCTGCAAGTCGTGTGTGACTCAACAGTAATATTAGGTGTTTTAGGCTGTGGCAAAACCTTCAACTTTTTGCTGGCAAAACCTTCGACTTTGTAGCTAAATATTCTTCAACTCGTTCCTTGAAATAGATAACTTGTGTGAGTTCTACATAGGCGAATAATAAATGCCATTTACCTCATAGAATAAAGTATTTGAAACAAATTTGAAAGGTAAGGTTTTTAAAAAAATGTCAATGTACTTTAGAGTATTATGAAAAAATGAGTTTAAATTAAAACTGCATTCATTTCTCAAAAATATCAACTATTATTATGTAAAGAATTTATTTCAGAAGAGATTTGTATTTTAGTAGCACAAATTCTTAACCGGTTTTAATTTTTTTTTAGATCCATTCCGTATTCAATTTAGGAAACTTTGTAAAAGCCGATTTTTGATAAATGGTTCAAATGATTTTTTGAGGATTAACGAGATTTAGATTTTTAATGACATACAATTTTCATCGCAATATATGTAAAAGCAATATTTAATTATAACTAATCGAATGCTAGTAATAATTTCTAACACTAAAAATAAATTAACCTTTCAGCTGTTGTTGAACTGATAAACTTTCGGTTTTGCATGGAATGGAGTAAAAATTACTTTTCCGTAGGAACTCAGGACAATACTTCATTTTCGGTTGAAAATGGTGAATCGTTCAAACAAATTTAATCAAAAAATGCACAACTCAGCTTCTTCTTAAAGTATAGACTTTTTTACAGCAATATTAAATATCAATAACTCCGCAATGACCTCCTACGAGGATAATTTACTAGCAGATAAAAATTTATTACTTTTTGAACAATTTTATGAACAAATTCACGATTAGGCTACTTTTCGTTGGACAAACATATTTTTTTTCACAGAAATCTTGTGAAATATTTTCAAATAGCATATTATATTTCTTGTAAAGTTTTACGAAACGAGAATTTTCGTGAATTTATAGACATTTCTTATAAGGAAATACACATTTTGTCATCTTTCACTCCATCGACAACGTTTTCTCAACAGTCCTTTGTGATTACTGAGAAATGTCTATGACTTGGTTATACAGCCCCTGTTACACTCAGAAAAATTCTCTCTAAACGATAAAGGAATACTTTTACGGTTAAAGTGCAATGGCTTGAGAGTTAGTTTAAAAATCGATCCTTTAACGGTTAAAGTGCGAATCGTTTAACCAACAATCGTTTCAAAGATAAGCGATTCTACTTTAACAAGTAGGAGGAGCAGTTTAACGGTTAAAATGGGACGTACTTTTAACGTAAAATAATTGACGGTCTTCTGAAGATAAAAAGGCATGACTATGATTTACACGAAATCATTTTAGCGTTAAACTAGATCGTTTGAGAGTGAAACGATTCTGCCTTTAAAGTATCCCACTTAACGATTAGAGGACCGACTTTATCGTTTAGAGGAAATTTCTCTGAGTGTAGTAGGACTTACTTATTTTTCATAAATGAATAGTACAATATAAATATTAAATTGACCTATATTGGATTCGCCATTTTTTAGCTGAAATTTTGACTTGACTCAGAGTGGGGGGGGGGGTTGCCCCCACCGCCCCACCCCTGTATCCGCCCGTACATTTTAATGGATTTGCCGACTTTTGGCCACGAAACCGGGTATCTCAAGTGACTGTGAAAAGCTCACTGTAAAAAAAATGGCCTCAGTTACACTTTTCGGTGTGTACAACTTCTGATATTGGATATACATATACAGAATGGGACTAGAAAATTGATTCAGATATAAAAACAAAATTTTGATGCAACATTTTTGAGCTAAAGAGGACCCAAATTTTTTTTTTAAGCAAAAAGAAATTGCATGAAGTCACCCCGGTAACGTCTGAATTGAGACTTTAAAAAAATAAGATGGAGAAAATGTTAGCCCAGCTTTTTTTCTGTGTGTTTTTTGGTGAGATTAACGCAGAATTTCGTATACCTATTTTATCATGTGGCGTCTTCAATGTATAAAAAAAACTGTTAATGGGTTTAGAGGATCAAAGTAATTTTTGAAAAGTAGTGAAAATGTAGTTTATCTTCTGAGGCATTCTGAATATTCATATTTAATTTCAAAAAGTGCAATTTTATTAAATTTATATTGCTGAAATATGAAAAAACTTTTCTTAAAATTATTATTATATTATTTAAAAGTTTCTGTTATCGTAGCGAAAATCAATGAGGTGCAAATAGACTCAATAATTTTTTATTCTCAAAAATAATAATAGTGACATACTTTAACAAGGTTGCAGGGCAATTTATAGTGAGATTTTTATTTATCATCTCTCTGGAACACGTGAAGCAAATATAACTGATAAGGTATAACGAAAATACATGTCATTCTAGATTCTCTAAATTATACATACCTATATTGTTAGTCTGATCTATTTGCATGGCTTCAATGGAAAAAAGCAGATAGAGGAAATACAAATATATCAGAAAAATAAGCTCCCCTCCAAACCACATTACGAATAAACAAATAATACAGAAGAACGAATGAGAGCTAGGTTTGGATTCAGCGGATGTTTACGGCGTGGGGCATCAAAGGTTTGTGGTGGGGGCCATCTTGAGGTTATACTTCC
>JAUMHM010000050.1:17806549-17822003 GCA_032362435.1 Melikaiella ostensackeni | reverse complement strand
AGAGCGGACATTTCACACGGCCCAGCGACGTGCCTGGAACGTTCCGAAAGTCCCAGCGGCTAGTTCCTGGAACGTTCCCTGAACGTTCCGCGCTATTAGGGATTGAGAGTGGGAAGACCAAAACCGTTCTTTCAAGCCAACAATTCCTCAAGAATTGTTAAAGTCTTACTTAAAACCTCGAAAATTAATTGGGTCTTATCAACAGTATTTGAAGTTATAAAAATTCTATCAGTTTTGCGTTTATTCTTTGAATTTTGTTCGCGCCAAGTTTCAAGTCGGCGGCCATGCTTTATTCAGCGCCATCTAACATCTCAGCACCCAAGTCACCAGACACCATTACACGGAGTGAGTCGACTTTCTCATGACGAAGTTTCGCGTTCCGTGGCGCTCTGCTTTGCATTAGTGGACTTTAAAGTAACTACGATGCTAGCAACGACTAGGGGGAGCGTTCCAAGCGCACACCAGAGTTTGCCAGATTGTACTCGGGTGCACCCAAAGTCGTTCAACAGCGCTGGGTGAACTTGTGGGTGCACTCTGGCGATGAGTGATGGGTACGTATGATACATGATGTATATTACGTGGGTTTCTACATGTGTGACCGTCCGCGAAGAAAGGGACCTAACGCCCAAAAAATCGATTTTTAGTTTTTTGAACCAATCGATAGTTTTCATTTGCTCTTTCTTAATGAAAAAATTATTCTTTTATCCAAAAAATTCAAATTGTTATCAAACTGTAAAGTGGAGCCCTCTTATGGAGTTCCTGTGCTGGGCAACCTCTTCAATCGCTCCTCCTGTGAAATGTAACTCCCTGGCGTAAGGTCTCTTTCTTCAAGGACGGTCCCATGTATATATTACTACGTCTGATACGTCCCGATCTTTCTACTGATATATTTTACGTTTTATCACGTGACAAAAGAAGCGGTAATTTTAGATTAAATATTCTGAAAATATCCAACTGTCCACGGAAACAGTCAATATTAAGTTGTCTCTTATATACCATATTTATAAAATTCCTCTGCATACATAAAGCGATTAAGGGGAAAAAAGATGATGTTATTGGGAAAAAAGATGATGTTATTTGGAAAAATAAGTTCGTTATTGTTGATATCTCTGGCGAAAGTTTCATATAGAAGTTCATTCCGCATCATTCCGAGTCAATCGGAATCAATCCGAAAAATTTCGCAATTTTGTTCGATCCAAATCGGTTAAAAATCAATCTGAACTTCCAGTCAGAATCAATACAAATAAATTTTCAATCCGAACGAATCCGAATCAATCTGTAGTCGGATTGACCTAAACCGATTTTCAGTCCGAATGAATCCGATTCAATCCGATTTCGGATTGACCTAAAGCGATTTTCAATCCGAATGAATCTGATTCCATCCGAACTCGGATTCATTTGGACTGAAAATTCAATACATATATCAATCCGAGTTCCGATTGATTCAAATTGATTCGGATTGAAAATTTGTTTCAGATTGGTTCGGATTTATTCGGATGGAACCGGATTGAGTTGGATTAATTTTTAACCGATTTGGATCGAACGAAATGGAGAACTTTTTTGGATTGATTCGGATACATATTTTGGAATGATTTTCTATCCGAAACTTTCACCAGGGATGTATTATACATGGTTTTATAGAATTTTATACGCATATTACGTCGTTTATGTATTATATGTAGCAAACCTTGATTAACGCATCATAACCCATTCCTGTTAGTGATCCGTTCAAGATTCACCTGAGTGAAGAGTGGCGGTCTCACTCGGCGGGTGATGATTTCACCCATCGAAATGAGGTAGGTGGTTGCGGTTGATAATCGAAAATAGGCGGCAATTCAAAATAATGAATTTTTAAATAACAAATAAACAAATATAATACAAATAAAGAAATATATACAATAAAAAATAAATATGGTACAAATCAACAAATATAGATTAAAGAATATTTTGTGCTCTTATATTAAATTATATTAATTTGAAAGATAATTTGACCAATTATTTGTAATTTAATTACATAAGTTAATATAATGTATGCTGAAATATATATTACTCAATATCCCTAATATGTAAATTAATTAATTATTTTTTCACTCTGGTAAACTCCACCCACATCTTAATTTCACCCATCAATTCAGCTAGGTGGGCGCTTGGAACGCACCCAAAGAAATTGAACTAAATGAATACCTACGTAGGGCATTTTAGTTTCAACACAGCTTTTCAGCTAGTGACGTCGAATCAATATGGCTGTAACACTGGAGTACACATAAATGCAACAAATACATGAGACTAAACAGTATTTTTTAAATATCTTCATAACAAATAATTTCTCACTATAAGTGTATTTGGAAATAAGTTTTTATTTCTCAAAGACTATTTAATGAAATAATAATATTGACATAAAAAATATCATTTTATTATTTCATTAAATAGTTCCTAAAGCATAGAAACTAATCTCCAAATACACTTATAGTGAAAATTTATTTGTGACGAAGATATTAAGAAAATAAATAGCACTTTCCACTGGTTACACTTTTCTTACACTTAGTATAGCTAATTCACCAATCCTGAATCTCCTTTTTAGCTACACGATTTCGCTACACGAGCTCCAAGAGGTCGTGTAGCAGAAACCATTAAAAATAGACGTCTTTCTCACATCCGGTGTAGAAATATGCTTTTTTGAGGTTAGATTGCCGAAAAGGAGATTCGGGATTGGTGTAAAAGCTACACTAAGTGTAAGAAAAGTGTAGCCAGTGGAAAATGCTAAAGTTTAATGCACTTCCATGCTTTGCACATTTTGCTTTGTCCTGAAGTGTCGCCACCTGATTGGAATCCGTCATTTTACTGAGAGAGGTCCATCAGTGCTCCAAACGAAGGTCGGGAGAACTGCTGCGCATGCGTCAAACAGAGCTCGTCACTGGTATAGAGAAGAGAATAAATGGCTATTTTCTTCATTCTTTGTGCTCCACCAATGGCCCGGCTCCTATTGACGCATGCGCAATAGTGCTCTGGACCATCAGATATTTCACGTTGTGACGTCACTGGACAAGATTTGGCAAGAATCTCGCAAACAACAGTCCGGTTGTTGTTGGAGCACTAAATGTAATCTAGAAATTAATCCTATGTGGATTATAAATTAAGTAATCTCTGAATATTCAAAATCGCGGTCCGTGACAAGGTATGAAAAATGTTTTCTTATGGAAATATTTAAATTGGAAACTTAAATTTCCCGCTGAACTTTACCTGGACTATATCTTTCTTGAAAATGCGCCTTTACGAAATTTAAAAGTGTTCGGCGTGGCAAGGTATGTACTCCGTTAACCGAAGATAAAATTAAATAGGATAAAATTAATTCCGTAAGTAATATCTTTTAAATATGTATAATAATACTTTAAAATAAATTGGGAAACGATTTTTCTATTCGGTGGTGAGAAAGAGAAAGCGAAGCGAGTGAAAAGTGTTTTTCTTGTATTTCAATATTGAAGGAAGTCGAGGAAGGTGTGTTGACCTGTGCAGTTCCGGCAAAATTGTGTAGGGAGACAGAGACAGAGCGAGACCACGGGGGCTGCACGCGGCCCAACGACACGCGTGTGCAATACGCGAAAAATACCATAAATAGTTATTTTTTTAAGCCTCTCCCATTTAGAATCGCGAACTTATCGAGAGCCTGAATAAATTCTCGCGTGTTTTACGTGAGATAAAGTGTGGCAGTATCGTCTGGGTGTGTCGAAACAGTGATAAATATGGCGAACAGCGTAGCTCCGGACTCCTGGGAACAGCAGGCTGATAGCGGGGACACAACTGTCGCCCCAGACAAGTCCCTCGAAAGCAAATTCTCTACCCTCAACGTAAACGCAGCGGAATTTGTGCCTTCCTTCTGCATTAATTCCTCACCGCAGAATTCGCTTAGCGGTAGTTCCAGCGACGCAGCTACAACTGCCGTTAACACTGCAGAAACTTCCATGCCACCCGAAACTTATCACGGTTCGTCGTTTAATTTTTTTTCTGTATGCTCCGGAAACCTTTTTTTCCGGTTTTAATCAACTTTTTGCGACTAGTACTGGTTACAATTGAGAATCAGGGCGCCGCATTCCCCGCGACATCGTCTTAATATGTTGATATTATGAATCAAACGTGGCCGAGTCGTTTAACCCACATATCACCTGGTGCTCAGCTTCTATGCTACGTTGGTCTTTCTTGCAAAAAATTATTTCACTGCTGTCGATCGGATTAGTTTTTTCAATATTTTTTCGTTTAGACAATTCCGTCGAGGGATTTTTTCCCGTAATTTGTATCTTTAACCTCAATGTGTTACGTGATTTTTTTTATTCGTCCAAAAAAAAGTCTCATTTCATTTTACTATATATAGGTACTTTATTTCAGTTTCGGTCATTTTTCCCAAAATCAAGAATATTACTAGTTTCAAACGTTCTATTTCATGCATAATTATTATTAGCATTATTTTTAAATCTTATTTTTTTATTTTTAAACATTGCCGTGAATTATTTCTTTTGTAACTTTCAAAGTAAGCATTTACTTAAAAATTGAAATTCCCTTTTCCACTAATTTTATTGTTTTGAAATTGATGTAAAAATAGTTCAAAACTTTTCTGTTGTGCTTAAATTAAAGTTAGTCAGTAGAGTCTAAATGTAATCCAAATTAACAGAATTTTGTAGGCAATTAATATCGACTGCTCCATTCAATTTTTAATTTTTTGCGTTTGGAGTCTTGCAGATTGCGTGTTACTGAATGGAGCAGTTGGTATTAATATTGTACAAAATTCTTCCTGAATAAACGAGTTTACGATAAATATCAGTGTCACAGGAAATATATTTTTGTATTTTGGATTAAATGTCGAAATTTGGAGTGTAGAATTAAATAATTTTGTTTTTAAATTTTAGGGACAACAACTCCAGCAGTTCCTCCCGATCCGATCAGCATGAGAGTAGAGGATCCACCTACCGGAGGAGGAGTACCACCACCCACAGAGATGGCTGAAGCCGAAACACTTAGCACCAGTCCTGAACATCAACCAGCCGATTCGTGGGAAGAAGCTGCAGTAGATCCAGATCCCCTTATAACTCCCGAGAACGAAGAGGTACCACCTCTTGTTTATTACGAATCTCCTAATTTTCGTAATGCTATGTTAAAAAAATCAGAGTGTTTAGATATTGAAAATGGAAATATCGAATGCTTCATTTAATCTTGGGCTACCTGCATTTGACGCCGGGTATTACTCTATACGGGAACTATATAAACATATCAGGTAGAACTGTACATAGTCGGTGCCAAACGCAGAGTAACTTTTTAAAAGTCAGTTTTAGTTATTTTTCAAAAATTTGGTCACGTTCTTTAATTTTAAACAATTTCACATTCATAAATTGCGAAATCTAAGCCGTAGAATTGTAACCGTTACTCAAAAAAGGGTCTAAATAGTGTTTTGGTCAAAGTGTAACTAAATTGTCGAAAAGGGACCCTAAGCAATGTTTGAAATGTCTGTTAAGAAAATACTTTGATCATAATCATGTACTTTCTGTAATAACACTGTATTGTAATCTTAAGGCTGATATCGAAGAAGAAGATGAAATGGTTGTAAAGATCCCAAAGAAAAAGATAGTCAAGGTGACAGAGGACACTAAGAGTAAAAAGGAACACGTCAATGTCGTCTTTATTGGACATGTGGGTAAGTAGCACGACGTTAACAATGCAGGATGACCGGAAAAAGGCAGGGAATTTCGATATAATTCGAGGAATATAAAAAAGTCTACGACAACTGGGATGAAATTCTTGAATCCAAGTAAATTTGTTTGCCAATAACGAAGATATGAACTCGATGTGAAAAAATTCCTTAGTTTCATGAGTTTTATCCCAGTGAAAAGGTACTTCGTAGAATCAGATAGGAAAGAAAAAAATAGTCAGGGAATTTCATCTTTCGCTCAGGAAAAAGTCAGGGAATTTTGAAATCCGTTTCCGCTTGCCACCCAATAACAAATAGTTAACATGGAAAAAGTGATTTTTTAAATGTATTCAAAACATCCAAAACAATTTAAGTTTAGGCTGTATAAACGGTACATGATTGCTAATTTCAGTGATCAACTTTAAAAAAAAGTGTTCGTTTTGATTTCTTGCCATACTGTTCACAGAGGGTCAAAATGCTGAAAAAAATGTTCAAAATACGATTTTCGACAGGCGCGAACAACTTTTATCGTAACCATAGTAGACATTATTTTGGTTATTTATTTTTAAAGGGTCACAAATCGCGGAAACAGATGGTATCTGCACAAAATCTAAAAATTTCATCCTCTCCCCCTCGGAAAATATGTGTACCAACGCCACAAAAATTTTCCCAAAAAATACCTTCAATAACACTTCACTTTGTCCAAGTTTGAGCCCGATCGATTTTCAGGTTGGGGCAGTTGAGAAGTAGTGCTCTATCTGTACATAATTTTGTTTTTAATCACTGCTCATTATAAATAACAGACGCTGGGAAGTCGACCATTGGAGGTCAGATCATGGCTCTAACGGGAATGGTTGACAAAAGAACATTGGAGAAGTATGAAAGAGAAGCGAAGGAGAGAAGCAGAGAAACTTGGTATCTAAGCTGTGCACTCGACACCAACTCGGAAGAGCGAGAAAAGGGAAAAACAGTTGAGGTAGGCAGAGCCTATTTTGAAACTGAGAGAAAACATTTCACTATCTTAGACGCGCCAGGACACAAAAGTTTTGTACCAAACATGATTGGTGGAGCGGCGCAAGCGGATCTCGCCGTTTTGGTTATCTCTGCTCGAAAAGGTGAATTTGAAACTGGTTTCGATAGAGGCGGCCAAACCAGGGAGCACGCTATGTTGGCTAAAACAGCTGGTGTTAAACATTTGGTTGTATTAGTGAATAAAATGGATGACCCGACGGTGGAATGGGACGAGGCGAGATACAACGAGTGTAGGTGCGTATCTAAGTCAAAATGTCGTATTTATAATAAGTAAAGAAGAGAAGAAGTATTGCAGGTATAATAAATTTATAATCCATTTTCTTCAGAGACAAAATATTACCTTATCTTCGTAAGTTAGGCTTCAACCCGGCAAAGGATCTAACGTTTATGCCAGTCTCAGGTCAGCTTGGCATAGGTTTGAAGGATCCTATTCCCGAGAGTCTTTGCACTTGGTACTCGGGCCCGCCTTTTATACCCTTTATCGATTCCCTGCCCTCACTCAATCGAAAAAGTAATGGACCATTCATAATGCCCATCGTTGATAAGTACAAGGATATGGGAACAGTAGTTATGGGCAAAGTTGAAGCTGGAGAAGCAAAGAAAGGACAATCTCTTCTTGTAATGCCGAATAGGGTAAGCTTTTTATAAAAATTTGATATACTTATTTGATGTATAAAGACTGGTTTCAATCGAGTTATCTTTCATTGTGTGATTATTATGATATTGGTGTAAACTTGAGTAATTTTTATAAATTCACTGTTGAAACATAGTTTTAAAAATTATTTGAACTTTAGAAAGGTGGCAACGCCCATCTTGAAAATATTAGTTATAATCACTGGATTACATATTAAATACAATTTGCACTAATTATTTTTTAGACGGCAGTAACGGTTGATCAGTTGTGGTCTGACGATGAAGAAGTCACTTCTGTGGGACCAGGGGAGAATGTAAAAATAAAATTAAAGGGCATAGAAGAAGAAGATGTGAGTCCTGGCTTCGTCCTCTGCGATAGTAACAATCCAATCAAGACGGGCAAAGTTTTCGATGCACAAGTAGTAATCTTAGAACATAAAAGTATTATCTGTGCGGGATACAGTGCTGTGATGCACATTCATTGTGCCGCTGAGGAAGTAACCGTGAGGGCACTCATTTGTTTGGTAGACAAGAAAACCGGCGACAAAAGTAAGACGAGACCGAGGTTCGTCAAACAAGATCAAGTGGCAATAATGAGAATCGAATGTGCGGGAGTTATTTGCCTTGAAAAATTTAAACTGTTTCAACAAATGGGACGGTTCACCCTCAGGGACGAAAGTAAGTGTTCCATAATTACATTTTGTTTGCTATGTCTAGTGAAATTAAGAACTGCTATAATGTATAATTGATCGGATCGAATAATAGAATATAAAATAATTTTTTTATATATAAAATTATATTATTATTAGTTGTGAAGTTGGCAGCACTCGTCTTTGGCTCATGTTTCATGCGGTACTCGCTTCCGGCTTGTGCTGCCAACGTCACAATCTTGGTCGAAAGTCCGCTTTTTCGCAAATTGTGTCACACAATACTGTTTGAGAAAATGCATGAAGTCCCCCTTTCGTGCTTGTAAAGTGTATCGAAAGTGGCGCTATCTAGAAAGGCATGAGAAAAAATTATTGCGCGAAAAAGTTGACTAAAGTATTATGAAAAAGTGCGGGAAATAGTAACTAGTATGTTTAAAATGTGTGCGAAAGAGTAAGTAGTGTGGCAAACAAAAACTGTAGTTGATTTTGCATGTGCAGTAGTTTTTTTCCTATGCCTTTCTAAGAAGCACCACTTTCTGCACACTTTACAAGCACGAAAGGGAGACTTCTGTGTATATGTTACAAAAAGTAATTTCATACTCCCGTTCTACGATCCAGAGTCTGGATTCCAGACGAAATAAAATGGGTTTTTATGTATTTTTAATTGTGCATAGTGTTTGAGGGGTGTAAGATCATTTTGTCGAATATTCCTTTTAAATTGCTAATATTTTCGAAAATTTCGTGCAATATTTTGTTCTGTAATTACATCTTTCTTACTAAGAAACAATAACAGAAAATGTGACCGCTGACTCAACCATTATTTTTTATCGATGTCATATTTTTATTAAAATTAAAATTGTTCTAAATTATATTGTCTTAGAATGCATACAACTATGCGTCCAATAATTTTTTGAATGACACGTCTCGGAAATTATATAACACATTTTAGGTTTTTCGTCCTCATTCTAACGCAAAAATTCTGCACTTTTTACGAAAGTGATTTTCAGATTTGTTGATGCACTTTTATAGACTTGATGACAGGTTAAAACAGAAATAAAAATATGTAAAAACTTTATTGATGGGTTCCAATCTAAAAATTGTTCTTAAAAATCTAAGCTTAAGTGTGTTTTTAAACTTTTTGTGCAATTTTCTGTTACGCGAGGTGACTTCGTTAGAGTGTATGTTTTTAAAAGTTTTTCTTTCAAATTTAACAAATAGGCATGAAGCTATAGACTTTGTTTCCATTTTGCTGAGGTGCAGTTTTTAGTTGGCTCTATGAGCTTAAGTGGTTTGATAATACGTGGTGGAAAAATCTTAAAATATCAATTTATGAAATTTTATTAGCCCAAAGAGGGTGGTCGCAGCTCAGGGTAAACATGGAAATCAAGGAAAAGGCAGGAAATTTCATTGGTCAGGGAAACTTCGGCAAAAGTCAGGGATTTTGAAAAAAAATTGCGGATGTCAGGTAAATTCTATAAGTGTAGCATTAAATAACTGTCCAGAATAATAAATTTGATGAAAGTTCGATTGTTTGATGCCTTGAGTGATGTTTATCAAAAGTCGTTATGAGACAATTTCACCATACATTTTTTGCTCGGTCTTTTAAAAATTTTAATTTCAATTTGTTTTATTATATTTATAAGACTTTACAGGGTTTCCCAAGTCTCGCACACATGGACCAGATTGCTCGATTCTATATGATAAAGTAAAATCATATTTTAAAGCTCAAAACGTTGAATACTCAGTATTTTTTGAGATCAAGAAGTTCAAAGTTGACTAATCACGTTGCGTCCTTCAAAGTTACCCGCGGTGCTTTTCTCTCGCACAACACTACTATAGGTTTCAACAATGTTGACCTCTCTACAAAAGTTTGCTAAAGGGCATGTCTAACAGGAGTCACGTCACCAAACTAATGCTCGATTTTTAATTTTTATTTTTGGAACAATTTTCTTTTTCTGAAAATAAAATATCGCTCTGACACTTTGGGAAATGCACAAGGAAATAGTAAGCTACGTTTATATGCATCATTTGGGTGGAAATTTGCAAAAAAAAATTTCTCGAATAAATTAAAACTGGAGCAACGTCAGCATTTTTTTTGGGACAACTTATGTCCAGGGACTAGGAGCGCGATGAAGAGTGAGCGAATGAGTTCCCCCACGCTCGCAACGCTCAGGAGCGTATCGAGAAAGTATTAGGAGCTGGAAGGTCTAGTCAGGTGCACTTGTGGCACTAGTATATATTCTATGCTCCTGTCAACGCTCTCGCTCGCAGGAGTAAATATTATCTGCTCCTGGCAACGACTCTCGCTCGCAAGAGCTGTAGAGTTTCGCTCGCAGCGCGAACCTCGCGATTCCAGAGATCATTTTCCGCTCGCGACGTGCGAACGGCCGGATGGGTTTGGAAAACGTGTTACTCTTGGATGTTGAGAATCCTGGTACGCGGCGGTAGTGATACTCGGCGTAAACGAGCCTCTTGAATATCAGAATGGATGAGACACACCACGAAGAGCGATTCATCTGAACTCTTGAGTCCTCACTACAAAATATATCTTCCAGTAGGTGGCGCGGCGTCACACGCAATACAGTTTAATACGTAATAATCATAATGTAATTCTTGCTCTTGATTTTAACTTAACTTTTTAATTTTTATATTAGATATACGATAATCTGAAACAGCAATCTCAAGACAAATAATTAGAAAATATCTGTCTTGTTTAAATTTAAAATTAATAATACACACATACGTAAAAAGTTTAGAGACAATGGACAAATTGAAAACGAAAATTATTATCGAAATTCAAATGAAAAATATTCAACTCTTTGATTCAAACTTCTAAAGTTTCTCCCACAATTTCAACAGCTCTTGAAGCTACTGTTATTCACTTTTTAAATAAATAATAAATAATATGCAAATAAAAATAAGTAAATCCTATAATAAAATAATATATAAAAATAATTTCTATATTTCGGACTTAGTGTTTGTCTTAATTTTTATCATTCCACATTACTGTTCGGGATAATTTTTCTTTCCTATTTTGTTTTTGGCACCAATTTTATGTTACCGAATAACTGTTTGACATAAATTTCATTTTACCGAATAACCATTTGAAATAATTTTAATTTTACCGAATAACCATTTGACACACTTCTGATATTACCGAATAACAATTTAACATAGTATTTATTTTTCAGAATTTCTAAGTGACATAACTCTTATTTTACTAAATTATCCTTTTTCGTAATTTTTACTGTCCCGGGATTAAAAATACTAATTCGGCGAATCATTCAATTTACACAATTTAAATGCAACATTAAACAGTTCGAATTGCTTCAGTCTACAATTATTTGAACGAGTTTTTTAATTAAAAATCGTTTCATTTTTGATACTTTTCATTTATAAATGCTAAACGTCAACAAATTTAATGAACAGAGGAAATTATCTGTCCTGTTTAAATTCGAAATTAATGATAGAGTGTAAAGTGTAAATTCTCTAATTTTGAAAATTGTTATTGTTTGATATTCCACTTTGAACATTTTCAAGACAAAATGTCCACATTTTGATCCTTTTGACCTTTTCATTTAGTTTTAATTAATAGACAATCCTATAAAAAAAATATGTCAATCCCAACACTTTACAAACTATTCCAGCTAACTTAAAAACTTCCTCAAGTCAGATAGGCTTTGAGGAAAGTATCCGTGAAAATCCCAAGCATCAAGATGGCGTGCAAAAATATGACCGTTAAGTATACAGGCTCGTTCCACTGTGCGCCGCACCTCCAGTAGCTCCTTGTCCTATCAAGACCTCTGAAATCCGCTGTAAGGTAATCTTGGCAGTGGTAGCATCGAGTGTCCTCCGACTTCTTACGACTCTGCAGTAGACCCAACCGATCTTGATGTGAGTCGTTCGCAGTATAGCTTTAATGCCCTCACTTCGTTCATCTTGGGGAAAGCCCTCCGTGTTCCCCTGGTAGGTTTCTTCATCATGGACACCTTTAAATCTACAGACGAATTCTTGCTGAAGAATTTGGGCAGAACCTTTTCAACGACCTCCATTTCAGTGGTTGGGTCGACGCGTAGGTCTCAATTCTATCCTAGGGACGAGATGACGGTCCACTTTGCTCTCCCCAATTGAGTCTCGCCCTGTCTTCCGGCGCAACACCGACTTCAACTCAGGCCTTGTACCTTGTCTCTCTGATTCCCCTGATATTGATGACCAGTTCTTCAGGGTTGTTCCGCTTCTTTCCTATTTTCCTAGAGACACCGTATGGAACACCACTTCCTGATGCCATGCAGCCTTCAGCACGGTCATTCACGCCTTGGATTTGGTGACCTGGTCAAAGGCCTCATCCGGGGGTATTTCACCTGTAATGCGTATTAGTACTGAGCCAATGGTAAACCAGTACTATGCCGATGGTTTGCACAATATGTATTAACAGGCAGTGTTGGTAGTTCTCCTTCATTAAAACTGGCGCGGTATTGTGCTGATTGTGAACTCTGTATAATATCCTACTTTTCTCCCTGGATAGGTAGATGCGCGCATTTTCCACACCTACAGGTGTGGACATTTGAATCTTAAAACCGATCACACAACTTCGCAATTTTTTGTAGACTCTGAAATCAAAACACAATATCATATGCAGTAAACTTGAGTAGCCTATGGTTTACTGTACTGACATGATTTTTTCAGAATTCTCAAACGGCGCCAGCAGTGCTGTGAACATGCAAAGCATTAAATATGTAACGAGTTATAAAAATCATATATTATATTTTTCGTATTTTCTCTATTTATCAAGGATATATATTTTCATGAAGGTTTCTGTAATGATGGCAGTAAGCATTTGTTTCTATTTCAAGCAATATGACTGTATAACTATAGTATAACTTGTATTTAAAGTATAGGATTCACTATGAAAGCAGAGTGACAGAAAATAATATCTGTCTGCTAAAACTTGAGACCTGAGCGAAGCCAGTACCAAAAAAAAAAACCAGGTCTTAGAAAATTTACTATAGAATCTCTCACTATTTCAATATCTTCCAGAGATTTCTGCGTTTTAGAGTGTGGAATGAAAGAACATACCTCAGTAATTGGTTTCGAGTTATCAAAGGTTGTAGTTCCAGAGTCGTGGGCCTTATTGTTAGGGCATCGGCAGTTTGTTTATTATCTAAGAACATACAGACCCTTGAGTTTCATTGTGTTGTAATGTGTGCGCGTGACGAGTCCGTAGGAAGTGGGGACCAACTCAGGCTGAGCCCATTGCGCCATATCCTGTATTTATTCGCTGTATAAGCCCCGATTCTCGACCTTTTGAGAAAGCACAGGATATCGTTCGCCGCTAGAGCTTGGATTTCCTGCGGCCCCATTGTAGTAAAGCCAAGAGTTTGTAGCCTGAGCCTCGCAAAAACCCAGGGACTGACATAAAACATGTAAGGATGTTTTATCATCCCTATCGCAGTTCTTACATTCTGTTGTGAGAGTGATTCTCATCTTGTGCTTGTGGCAACTCAAATGATTTTGCCCAGGGAGGATCTGAACCGTTGTCCTCACCGGTTCTGGTTTGCCAACTGCAGCTAATGCCGCTTGGCTTTTAGAGCAGATGATAATCCACTTACTGGCTGTTTCTTGATCTAAAAGTATCTCAGCATACGGGATGATGGCCATAAACTCAGCCTGGAAGACAGTGGCATACTGTCCCAGCGAGATAGTCATACCTGTTTTCTATGCGCGCTCCCTACCCAGCTCGACCACTGCCATAGCCTCAGTAGCCTCCGCTGTGACTGTGATATGTAGGGGTTCACTATACTATTGGGTGTTGTCATCAGAGGCCTAGCCAAGGGGGGGCTTTTGGTGTCAGCCTCCCCCCCCTTGAGGTTGCAACAGGGCTAATTTTTTACAGCCTTTCAGTCCCCCCCCCCCTTAAAATCATGGCTACGCTACTGGACGTCATGGTTTTGGATTATGCACAAGGATGCGCATTTCCTCAACACTAACACAATAATTTACTGATTCCAAATATTCACTAGGTGAGAGTTGAACATGCGTGCGTATTTGAACACTGGTCGCTTCGATAAACACGACCGAATTTGATGACGATCAAGTCGAAACTTATATCAAGAATAGACGAGGCCTCAATACGTTGTTGCTAGTTTTTGGCAAATTTATTCTCTCACAGTTTTAAATTAACGTAAATTTTATTTTTTATCATTTCAAGACATGGCATTCCTTCCTGCTAGTGTAGCAGATCGGTCCCCGAACGAACGGACACTGAAAGCAAATAGACTATCAAATGGATTCAGGTAAGAATTCTATATTGCGTGTGAAGTATGTGAGTGTGAAGTTTACCGCCCGAGCGAAGCGAGTGTGGCATTCACACAAGTCGAGAATCACGTACGCGCACTTGTCACACATACTTTTTTTTAAAACAACTAAGTGCGATTACAGGTCGATTTTATTCGCACACGGTTAGGTGTGCGCGAATAAATTCTGCCGTAACATTTGAGAATCTGGCATTTCTCGCACGCTACGCAGGCATGAGAAACCGAACTTCGCGCGCAGTTGTTTCAAAAAATTATTTTTAGTGATGCCGTTCAAGACGAGAAATGTCAAGGCGGAGGTCGAGAAAAGCAAGGCAGGGTAACTCGAGGCCTCGAATTTCAAGACAATTTAAGGCGGCTAAAATTCAAGGCCTTGAAAAGCGAGACCTTGTCTTGGACTCGTCTCGAGAGCTTGAGTTTTCTTCGCAGATGTACATCTTTCCTTCGCTGAACCGACCGCCTGGGGAGGGGGAATAAATTTATGCTTTTGTAGGATGTTTGTAGAGGGAATTTCTTAACTTTTCTATACAAATTACATACGCTGGGAATCATGAAAATTTGCAGATTCCGAATTTTCTATTTTCATATCGCTAATTGGAAAATTAAAAAAAAAAATTATTTCGTTATTCCGGCCAGCTAACAGACAAAAGACCCCTGATGGGAAGGGATAGGTATCTGCTAGTGAAAACTCAAACCTTCCAGACAAGCCCAAGACGACATTTTCGAGCCAGATCCAAGACGAGAAATTCAAGGCGGCAGTTATGTCTCGTCTTGTCTTGCCTGAATGCTTGAGATTTCTCGCTCGACGGCAACACTAATTACTTTCATACCCACCCTTCGATCTTTACGTTACTTACTAGCTATTGTACCTGTCTTCGCCTGGGTGCCCTCACTAAATGTTATGCAATCTCATTTTTTTATAATAAAGCACGATTTCTTTGTCCTGCTGACCAGATGAAATCTAGCTTAATCTCACCCCTCCCACTTCCCCTCCCTGGTCTAGTTTTATCCTATATACTATTATATATTATATCCTACACACACACACACACACACACACACATATATATATATATATATATTGGTCAAACAACCACCGCAGGGTCCCCCTGGGAGCGACTGCCATCCATGAAAATGACACCGGCTCCCAGTAGAAC
>JAUMHM010000050.1:17770826-17793518 GCA_032362435.1 Melikaiella ostensackeni | reverse complement strand
TAAAAATTTCTTAGTAATTGCTATTACTCAAGTATTTAATAAAGTACAACAGTACATATAATTATTTATGGTTACTTTTAAAATCTTCTTTATAAAATTTTTATTTCAAAAGTTTATTAGACATGGCTTATTATAGTTCTCAAGCAACGACTTATGTTGGCAAAAAATTGAGAATTTGTTTATTTATGGTTCTGCTTTCATTAGAAATTGTTGGAAGAAAATGCAATGGCTAATTTTTTCACATACATAGCAAACAGTTATTTCATTATTGGATCTAAAAAAAGACAACTTGGAAAAAATTAATTTCTTGACCTGGAAAACATAGAAAAGACCTTGAATTTTGTTCCTAAGAATTGCTAGACACCATGATTTAAGTGAGAATTAAGATTTTTACCGTTTACAGCTCGTACAATTTTTATCATTTATTCAAAATAATCACTGCATAAATGAAAAAAAGTTTTGAATTATTGTTTTATTTTATACACAATGTCCTTCGAAAACTGATCGGAAAGGCTTCAAATGTAAATATTCACTTCGTACCAAAACAGTATCATATGAATAAAATTGCAACGTGTTAAAAAAGTATAAAATGTAGGATAAGTGGTTAATATAATTCATGAGCTGGTACTGCTGTCTTCAAATTGAATATCTCAGCTTTAATTTGTTTTTTAATACTTCCCCCACTTGTTCATCATTTATCAATATTATGACTTCAAAAGTTTTTCTATTCATCTCGTACTGGTTTTCCCTATATGTTCCAAATGAAAGTTTATTTTTCTGTGTGATGATGCTAGTAGGTTGTAAAAGAGGTCGAAAACATTCTAAATGATACTTGCTAATTAAAAAATGTGTTTATGCTTACTGAATTTGTTTTCGATACTCTGGAAAGTTTCATCAACTAAAATTGCGTATTGTATTAACTTTCAAGGGTGGGAGTAAAAGTGCCTCTTGCACGTTTCCCACTAGAAAAGTTGAATAAAATAAGTTTGAAAACGTACTGGCTAACCAGATCCTTCGAATCGTTCTTGACTTTTCACCTCGTGGAGAAGCAAAATTTTGTTAAACAAGAAGTATAGCAGCAGTATATTGTAAAATGTAGATGACACTGTGGAGCATGTTTATTTAAACCAGTATGCTATATCACATTTTCATACTAATGGACTTTTTCAACTCACCGTGTCTCGACTCTCATTCCAGACTACTGAGATCCTTTTCCCTTCCCTCCATTCTCATCCCTCTTGCTTTTCATATCTAAGATTCACTAAACCTTTTTGTGGAACGATGATGAGCACAGAGCTCTTTATGGTGTTTACTCATTTTTTATATTTCAACATAAAATATTTCCAGCTGCCTTGTCGTGAAAGATATAAAAACTAAGAGTGTAATTATTGTCCTTTAGCCTATATTTCCCTTTTTCTCTTTTCCCATAGCTACAAAATCAAATACAATTTTTCGAAGAAGTGGTATATTTTCATAATAATTTTTACTCGATAATTATTCCTAGCAGTGAGCTGACGAGGATAAAGAAAAGGAAATGACACATGCGATAATTTGTACGACAGAAAATAAGAGGTAGGCTAGTTGATTTACTTAAAATCTTATAGTCTATGAGTCTTGAAGAGAAAATTTACTGCAGTCGTAGAAACAGTTTTATTTTATAAAATGAGTGTTTACTTATGTCAATTAAAATGTACGGTAAAAAAAATTCAAGGTAATCAAACTTTGCATCTGATGCATTCTTTCTTGGAAATCTTACATCTGATACATTAATTGCTAGTGTGACTGAGTTCATGGAAGTTTCGGTAAATTCTGAATAGTTGACCACATTTATTATAGAAGTGTATATATATATATATATATCATCAAGATCAAGGGATCAAGAAATTTATATGGTATTTATATGGCCGCCCATCTCACGGTTGTGAGGCGTGGCCATGGGTGTGATTTACCGCGGTTCTACTGGGAGCCGGTATCATTTTCATGGATGGCAGTCGCTCCCAGGGGGACCCGGCGGTGGTTGTTTGACAAATTTTTTGAATTATATATATATATATATATATATATATTGGTTTCTTGAAGTGGATCTTTGGGCGATTTAGTTCATTTATCACAATATGTTCATCAAGTATGGTACAACTATTGAAATTTGGTTTGGCCATGAGAAATGCACCTTTCCCACATAATAAGTTAAATTCAACATCATTTTTGAAATGCATTTTTGCAATTGTTTTTTTATCATTCATAAGATATAATGTTGAATTTTCTAGACTACTAGGCATAAAAGGAAAGGAATGTTTTTTCATCATTCCTGAGATATGATGCTAATTTTTTGAGACCACTAGGCCTAAAACGAAAAGAACCAATAAATTGAGTTCAACTACAGTGCTATCCACATCCTTTCAAAGATGAGTTATTTTCTTTATTTATAGGTAATAAGGAAATATATCCCTCAAAACGTGCGACTGAAGCTTTAACAAAAAAAGTGTGGATCAAAACCTGATAAGTTATGAAAAATGATTGGAATTATATGAGTTTTATTATAATTGAAAATATACACTTCATGTGCGGCACCTCTGTATTTTCCAGAAAAATGATCATGATAATTATTAATATGTAAATTATCCATTTTTTCAAGTTTAAAAATAGCAGAAAAACTAATTGGGAACTTCATATTACTATATTTTAATATTTCATTAAAATGTGGATAAGAGTTTGTTGTATTTTGGTTTCTTTCGATAGGATTTAGTGCTGCTGTGACAGACCATAGAGAGCAATAAAGATCATTGTTTATTATATTAACAACAGCGTTTTTATTTTGTATATATTTAGGTAAATTAATTAATGCTGAAAAGCCAGTATTCGGTATTTGAGAATTCTTGAAATTTGCCATCTATAGACGCTTCAAACTTATCATAAAAGATAACATTTACTTTCAAATAAAGTTGTTGCTCTAAAAGATTTTTCCACCGCGAAATTATTATTGACTTACAATCCGTTAAAAAATGCCCTAAATCTTTATGAGTTAAATTCTCAATTGAACCAGTTCCAATTCTATTTTCAAAAACTTTCTTAATATCCACCCACCTTACTCTCTCTGTTTCCCTATTTGAATTGAGAATTTTTCGACCTTTATTTTGAAGATGTTTTATCTTTTTGTTGAATGCTGCGAGGACTTCAATGGCTGATGAGATGCTCATCTTCAAAGGCATCAATAACACAGCTCCACAAAAAAAATGTTGTCAACCCCAGAAGCCAGAATAGGCTTACCCTACGTTTTTGAGGTCGCTGAATCCGAACCCGAAGCCGGTTTGGCTCCATCACATTACATTTGGTCCCTAACCTCAAAAAACATATAAAATCGCTGATTTCAGGTGAAACATGATTCCCGTCTACAGAAAGTGGTCATATTCTATGTTTTCGAGGTCGCTGAGTACGAATCCGAAGTCATGGTTCTATGACGTCACACTTCGTCCCTGCCAAAAAAACGTGGCAAATTGGTAATTTTACGTAAAACATGCATTTTTTCAATGCAAAGTTGTCATATTCTATGTTTTCGAGGTCGCTGAGTACAAATCCTAAGTCAGTTCGGTACCACGGTCCCAGCATTTAATGTTTGATATGTCACTTCGGAAAAACTTTGAATCCAACAGACCAAGCTCCACTCGTCCGATTTCTTGCTCAGCGGAAATTGAAAGCTAGTCGAAAATCAGTTGATGCCGTCGACAGCATTATGCAGATAGCAACCGTGCGAACCAGCATTTCGCACGTTCTCACACTGCATAATTATATGTTTGATCCCACAGTGATATTAGGTGATGCATGCATCTTTATTATTCTGATAATGCTGAACAAGATTTTCTCTCAATATGATCTTGTTCCTTGAACGAGTGACGAAATCCTGCTACTCCGACAGATTCTGTGAACGATGACAACTGCCCTGATGACAACTGCATTAGGGTGTGAGGATGAAGCCGTAGTGTGTCCGATGACGAGTTGACTTTGTCCTCGTCATAGCCGGAGATCGGACCAGCATCCCTAATGTATGAGTCTGTCATATACTCATGGCATTTATGAATAAAACCAAAAAATCCTCAACTCAACAATCTAAACGTACTAAATCACAAGTTGATCTTGAAGCTACCACCTCAAAACATCATTGTAAAAGATACCCTGATTCATTCTGCTACATATGCAGTGAATTCTATCGACCAAAAACTCTTGGGACAATTTCTGAGCAGACCGGAACGATTTACGAAGATTGTTATGATCTCACATTTGCTGATCAGGATAAAGAATAGGTGCCACATAAAATATGCGATTATTGTAGATCACAATTGACTTGTTGGCATAATAGTAAAACTATTGAAGATCCTAAATTAAAAAGTCCAACTTTATGGGCAGAACCCACTTATGAAGAAGATTGATATTTCTGCAAGAACGATGTAACTGGATTCAACAAAAAAAAATGAAAGAGGCATTGCTTATGTCGATGTTCCTACAGTAATAAGACCTATCAAGATGTGCAATACAGATGAGCAAGGTATTGAAGGAATCGAATGTATTTATTCTCGAGAAAGTTTAGAGAAGTAAAGAAAAGAAACTAGAACTCTTTTCAAAAAAAGAATTGAACGATCTGATCATGGATTGAGGACTTTCCAAAGAAACAAGTGAATTCTTGGTTTCTATACTCAAAAAGAAAAACTTTGTGCACAAAAATGTGAAAGCAACTGACTATAGGGATAAAGAAAGAGATTCCAGGAAATATTTTACAAAAGAAAAAGAGCCTTCATCAGTTTACTGTCACGGTCAAAACGGATTGATGGATGAATTGAAACCAGGAATTCACAGAGCCATCGAATGGAGACTATTCATAGATTCCTGTAAGAGAAGCTTGAGGGCAGATATGCTTCACAATACGAATGTTTTTGCTTTCATACCGGTAGCACATTCAACTACGTTGAAAGAGAATTACGAAAATATCGAGTTGATATTGGATAAATTGAAATATTCAGAACACAATTGGCGGATTTGTGGGGATTTCAAAATATTGAAAATATTTCTGGGTCAGCAATCAGGTAACGTTGAACACCCATGTTTCCTATGCTTATGGAATTGTAGAAACCGACCTAATCATCATAAAAAGATTGATTGAGCAGCCACAGAAACTTTTGATCCAGGATCAGAAAACATCATCAACTTCCCACTAGTAGATCCGGCGAGAGTTTGCTGTCACCTCTGCATATAAAACTGGGCATGGTGAAGCAGTTTGTATCAGCATGAAAAGAAGGAGATAGCTGTTTTATATATCTTCAAGGACAATTCTCAGAACTATCGGATGCAAAAATGAAAGCAGGAATATTCGTTGCACCTTAAATTCGGAAAATGTGTAGGAATCAAAACTTCGTTACAAATATGAACAAAGTGCAAAAAGTAGCTTGGTTAAGCCTCAAGAAAGTTGTTGGAAACTTTTCAGAGAACCACAAGAGTGATAATTACAAAGGTTTGTGAGAAATATGATACAGAACTTCGGTAAAATGGGATGTAATATGAGCTCGAAGTTACATGTATTGAATTCCCATATTGACTATTTCCCAATGAATTTGGGTGATTACACTGAAGAGCATGGAGAAAAATTTCATCAACATATTGAAGAGATGGAACGTCGCTACCAAGGGAGGTCGGATTTGAACATGATGGAGGATTTTTTTTCACTAAAGAGAGAACATACACAGAAAGGAGTTAAAAGAAAGCGGAATCCATCACGTCAATCTTTCAAAGATAAAAGAGTGGGATACTCAAAAAAGGAGTGAATTAAAAGGAAGTTGCTGTGAATTCGGACTCAGAAACCGAGAAACCATAGGATACGAACACTTTGTATTGAGAAAATACATGTTTTACATAAAATTACAAATTCGCCACGTTTTCTTTTTATGTTAGGGGTGGAATGTGACGTCATAAAACCACACCGACTTCGGATTCGTACTCAGGGACCTCAAAAACACAGCATATGACCACTTTTCATAGACGGAAATCACGTTCCACCTGAAATCAGCGATTTTCCATGTTTTTGGAGGTGAGGGACTAAATTTGACGTGATGGAGTCAAACTGGCTCCGGATTTTGACTTAGCGACCTCAAAAACGTAGGGTAAGCCTGTTCTGGTTTTTGGGGCTGACAACTTTTTTTTTATGAAGCTGTGTTATCTAGATACCAGACTCATCATAGGTAAGACGTCACAGTGGCATAATCTGCTATATTTACAAGTTTCACAATATTCTACTTGTTTGAATAAAGTTAAAAATGCTACACAATCGCGTTGTTTTATCGAACATTTTTGTTTGTCACATTTCTCATTTCTATAACCTTTTTCTAAATCATGCATACAACCCTGAATTAATTCATATATTTTTACTAAGAAATTAGTATCTTTTCAGAATTGAATTAATAAATATGTCGACTAATTGAATTAGTTATTTTATATTAATATTTAGTGGTGCACACTTTTCTCTAATTGAAATCGTAGAATTTCACTAATAATTAATAACATTTCGCTGGTTTAGAGAATTGCATTATTATTGTTATTATATTATTCAGTAATGGCCTCAATTTAGATTTGTTCAGTTGCTATCTTGAAATATCGTATTTAAACTTGTGACTGATTCTATTTCAAATAAGACAGGTAGGAACACTTTTTGAGGAGCTTTTATTTATGCATACATTTTGAAGTGCATATAGGTATTTTTTACAGAAGAATATGGAAAGTTATTTACTACGATCTGAAAAATGTAAGTGTACCTTAAATAATTTACATGATTTTCTTCACGGGTGAAAAAGATGAGTGAGCAATTTGTACATAAAGTATTTTTTGACTGGTATTTCGTACATATCCGGATTGACCTATTAGGTGTTTTTTAAAAGAACTGAAAATATGAGTTGGTATCTTTCACAGGTTTTATTACCAAGAAGGTACTTTAACTACAGCAGGGTATTTTTACAGATTTTAATTACCCTCGTAAGCAGAGCGATTTTTACAGGAACTCGTCTTTGTAGTTTTTGAGATGCCAAAGGTGCAGGTAAGGTGTCTTTGTCTGCTTGTTAAAAAGCTACACAAATTTCAAGAGACGTTCAAGAACTCAAAAAACATTTTTGAAAATTGACAAACACGAAAATATCAAAATTAAACAAAAATGTATAATACTTTGAATTTTGAACAAGATGCTGTCCGAGAAGGTTTATTGGGTCGCTGATTCCGAATTTGAAGTCCAAAATCGTTAATTGTGAAAGGGATGATTAACAGATATTGTACAGAATACTTTTTTTAAGGATACAGTACTTGTTTCAAAAAATGGTTTAAATAATTAAGGATCCACTTGTCGGAGAATTGTCGTGAATATTTATAATCATGTTGCTGTTCTTGATATGTTAAGCTAAAGTTACACTCTAGAACCTTCAGTGCATACAAATGTATTAGTAGAGACTTAATTACCCTTTATCTGCATTTGACAAGAAAGCCGTTGACTTCAATACTGTCTAACTTCGCGAAACTTTGATCAATCGATCTCGACCAAATTTCATGCAGAAAAATAAGATTACAGCATACTGAAACCGTCAAAATCTCATAATCGATTTTTCAGCCACTAGACCCCTTTCGTTGGAGGTGATCACATATACAGGTAGTTCCAATTTCAATTTCCACAATTTTGTTTTTTTGACCCAACCTATACTAGACATCTGCATATCTAACGGGGTTAGAAATAACTTAACTACCATTACGAAGACTTTTTCTGCATCCTGAATTTCTTCTGCTTCCAAATTAAACATATGAGTAATTTATAAAAACATTAGTTATTAAAATTTGTTATATAATTTTGTTTTTTGCAGGGTAGAATAAGAAAAAAAGTTTGCCAAGTATGTAATTCTAAAAGATATCTGAATTTTCAAATTTATTAAGCGAATAAAATGAAAGAAATATTTAAAATGTATCGAAAGAGGAAAAAATGAAAATTTGTCAAGATTATTATTATTATTTATAAAAGGCGAAAATCCCGTCAAGTTTTCATTTTTCTCCTCTTAATACATTCTCAAAATTTCTGTCACTTAATCAATTCAATGAATTTCCAAAATGGGTTAGTCTTACGAAACATTCCGTAATAGTAGACAGTACGATAAGATATTGCATCCTGTAGGTTTTTGGCACCCTGTCCTTAAACTTGTCTTATGTCAATAAGAGCACGTATACTAAGTTTCATACCTTCTTAACAACTTGACCCTTTTTTTGATCATTTTGCTTCAATCGCACCGACTACAAGTAAAACCTGCGAACATCTTTTCTCGAATGACATCGAACGATATATAAAATAAAAAATTGCTTCTGAATAACTTTTGTGCATACATGTTATTCATTTTTTCAAACCTGAAAACAGCACATTCAGAAAACATGAAAAATGTATCGCTTTCAGTAATTAGACACACCTACACCCTACACTATTGAAATGATTGATACAGAAATTTCAATATATGTCTATTGAATTGAATTCTTCATCCGTTTTCCGTGAGTTTCTGATTCGTTTATGACTTTGCGAGCTCTTACACTTTTCATAAAGAAAAATCGATTTTTCAGTAACTGGACATACCTACAGATTAGATAGCCTACAGGATGAAATATATTATCTACTGTCTACTATCACGGAATGTTCCGTAAGACTAACACATTTCCCATTTCCAAATTATAATATACATATGAATACCAATTATATGCATTAAACTGTGTTGAGTATTAAATATTTTTATTTGAAAAAGTGGAATCTCACCAAAAACATCCACGAAGAAGAAAATCCCGCCCTGTAAAAGGTTATTATCACAATCAACATAGTTTCTGAAATCAAAATTTGCTCAGTCATTTTAAAAGATGCCTGAATTTTTAAATTTATTAAATTGAAAAAATGAAAGAAATTTTGAGAATGTATTGAGAGTAAGAAAAATCTTGACTAGATTTCCTCCTTTTCTTAATGATAATAATAAACTTGCCAAGTTTCCACTTTTCCCCCTTTTAAAACCTTCTAAAAATTTGTGTCATTTTATTGATTAAATAAATTTTGAAATCTAGATATATTTTAGAATTTCTTGGCAAACTTAGATTTCAAAAATTATTCTGATTGTACTGATATCTTTTAACTTAGCGAAATTTTTCGCATCGCAGGTATTTTTGGTGATACAAAAAAGAGGTAAGATATCAAAATTGTCGCTTTCATGAAGACACATAACCTTTCGTTTGAAAATTTTGTGTTAGGAGGCATAGTTTGTTTTTCAAGTATGGAAAATGATATTGGAATATTTTAATTTTAATTTAATTTTTTGAGGAATGTATTCCTCAAGGCCGATAGAGCCTTAAGTAAATGAGTTTCCGTTTTCATTTGAAATCAGAAACAAATTTAGTTATTTGTACATGAAACACATATAGCACCGAGCGCGAAGCGCGACGACCAAATTGTTTAATTGTTAATTGCTAGTTTAGCTTTGTTGTTTAGTTCATTGTCTTTCGGAATACATTCTCTGGTAACCAAGGGAGGTACTTGTTCATTTAGACAGAGCTATAAAATTGTCACATGAAACTATTGACAAAAAAATCAAGAAACGAGCGAACAGATTCTTTTCTAAAATCTTTATCCATATTTGTTCATTGAAAAACATCTAATTAACAGAATTTATCAGATAAGAAGAAAAGACAGCAATCAAAATAACAAAGAAACTAGAGATATCAATAAATTCAACACGGTTGTATTACTAAATTTTGGGCAAATTTCTGGGGCTTTAGGATCATTACTAGGCAAAACGGATTTACATTCGCTTCATAGAGTTCTATTTAAAAGCAATAAATCCATAAAGTTAGGAAAAAACTTACATGCCAAACGAGCAAACAAAATGTGATCTATGAAATCATATGTAAAAATTGTAAAGCAGTTTACATAGGATAAACAAGAGGGCCCCTAGGAATAAGGAGAGATAAAAATAAAAATAATGATAACATAAATGAGAAATATCATAGCGTTTTGTACGATCATAAAATCACACATTGGCAGGACTTTGATTGGGTGGATGTGAAGGTGCTTTATCATGAGAGAAATCAAAGGAAGAGAGAATTCATGAAGATATTGTTCATAAAGAGGGGGGTAAACAACGCGATTAATTTAAAATAAGATCTTTCCAGATATGATAAAGCCTTTGATAGTTCTATTAGATGTTCATAAAAAAAGAGGTGTACATTAGATTTTTATTAACAAAAAGGGGTATACCCCAGAATCGTTGTTCTTTTAATTCTTTATTTTCAATTCTTGTTTACATAATTGTGTCTAATCAGCCTTTCACACAGATTTTTGGAAATATAAATTTCTCGGTATAAAGACTTTTTGTACGATTTTCTGTCACGCAAGATGACTCTATTAGATTTGTAAGAAGAAGAATGTTATTTTTATATTCTACTTATTCAATAAGAGAAATATGTGTCACTAAAGATTCCTAGACAATAAGGAAATATTGTGAAACTTGAAAAAAGACTACGTCACCTCTACCCACATAATGTATTTACAAGCTATTCCTTCAAAATGGGAAAACAAGAATCATTTACACACATAATCTATTTCACCCCACTTTATTTGCGATGAAAATAATCTCTCTCCTTCATGCATGCAAAGAAATTGTTCCTCAATTCAATTTAATTTTTGGTTGAATATAAGAAAATACTTCTTTCATTAAAAAAAGGGTTTTCCTTGGAACAGAAAAATAATATCTTCAATAATCAAATTTTAAAAAATGACGAAGAAACTTCTTCAATTCAAAGAAATTTTTTCTTGGCCGAGTAGCAATGCACAAGTTTCTTCGATTCAAAGAATTTTTTTTTTAATCGAAGCAACTTTTTTCTTGGTGTTAATTGATATCAAGATTCACGGTATTGAATCGCCGCGAAGTAAAAACCGTGAATGTCTTTTCTCGAATTATGTATGCACATAGCGCTTTTTGTGAATATCTTAGCCAATTCTTCATGAATTCGCATAAAACCTTTTGGAATAATTGAAAATTGCTGAAGAATAACTTCTGTGCATACTCATTGTTCATTTCAAAATTAGACCTGTTGCCTACAATATGCAACCGATTCATCTGAAAATTACAGTATAAATTGACCAGATGAAGCTTTAGTGTCGTTATTTAGGAGATCTTGATTCAGTTGTTATTTCTATACTGCCGTGTAAATCAAGAAAACCGGTGACTACATTTTTTCAGAAATTTGATATATTCATACATTTATGATAACGTAAACTTACCCTTTCATACGTTATATGATTTTAAATGAAATAATGGTAACTAAGGCTTTGATAAACAATTTTATTTCGCATGCATCTAAAAAATTTTAGGTCACACAGAATGAAAGACCTGTAACTACCAATACAGAAAAACAAAAATCGGTAACAACATGAGCTTGTGCAGTGCATCGTCATTGTTTGAAGATACACTCTTTTCTTTCTTGATTTATGAAAAATACATTTACGCCCATATCTCAGTTCGGCTCTGAATGTAGTTACAGGTTTTCTTGTTTTGCACGGCAGTATAGAGATATTTCACTTTCTATATCAAAAATTCTACCCTTCAGCAGCTTAGTCGACCTATAGCCTACAATCTTCAACCGATTCGTCTAAAAATTTCTGGATAAATTGACTTAATGAAGCTCTAGTGCCCTTTTCCAGGAAATTTTGATTTATCTATCATTCGTGGTAGTGAATCGCCGCCAATAGTCTATGCAGTATACTTGGAATAGGCTCAAATTGTTAAGAAGGCATAAAACTTGGTACACGTGTTCTCTTTAATATTAAAAAGTCTATGAATAGGGCGCCAAAAGATTTCTGAAATTTTTTTATTGAAACCCCTGTTTTTTCAAGAGGATTTTAAAAAAATTTTCAAAATAATGGAGATAATTGACTTTTCTTTTTTATTACTATGAAGGGTTTCTTAAATTTTCAAAATCCGGAGGAAAGTTTTGAATAACTCAAAAATCAACAAAATGGCGATTATTTTTCTGAGAATCCGAAATCTTACTTCCTTCGAAAAATACACTAGATACGGGAAAAAGTTTTGAGTCAAAATTGTTCTCCTTGAAGAGACCTGCAAAAAGTTCTGTTTTCATTTCTCAATATATTGAACCGTTTTTTGAGTACAGTTTTTCAGATCGTTTTCTGGGTGAAAATATACATACATGTCATTCATTTTTTTTTAAACTGGACACAGCAGATTCAGAAAACATGAAGAATGTATCACTTTTAGTAATTGGACACACCTACAGCCTACACTATTGAATACAAAAATTTGATAAAGAAATTGTAAGATAAGTCAATTGGATTGAATTCTTCATCTGTTTTTCGTGAATTTTTGATTTGTTGATGACTTTTTGAGCTCTTCCACTTTTTATAAAGGAAAATCGATTTTTTAGTGAATGGACTCACCTAGAGTTTACACAGCCAACAAAATGCAATATCTTATCGTGCTGTCTACTATTACGGAAAGTTCCGTGAGACTAACCCATTTTCCAATTCCGAAGTATAATATGAATATAAATACCAAAAATATGCATCAAATTGTGTTGAGTATTAGATAGTTTTATTCCCTTGAAACGAATATCTGATTTATTAAGAATTTTTATTTGAAAAAAAGTGAAATCTCATCAAAAACATCTACGAAGCAAGAAATTCCGACAAGTTGAAACTTATCAGCACAATCAACATAGTTTGTAAAATAAAAGTTTGCTAAGTCATTCTGGAGGACACTTAAATTTCAAAATTTATTAAATTGATAAAATGGCAGAAATTTTGAGAATGTATTAAGCGGGGAAAAAATGAAAACTTGACGAGATATTCTCTTTTCTTATAATAATAATAGTAACCTTGCCAAGTTTTTATTTGTTTCTCCATTAATAGATTCTAAAAATTTCTGTCATTTTGTTAATATAATAAATGCAAAAATTTGGATATCTTCCAGAATTATTCGGCAAACTTTTATTTTACAAACTATGTTGATTGTACTGATAACTTTTTACTTGGCGGAAGTTTTCGCATCGTAGATGTTTTTGGTGAGATTATGAATATATCGAACATATTTTTCGACATTCTTTTTATTCTACCCTGAAAAAAACAGTATTTGGAGAAAAAAAATTCTGTTGAATATTTTTAATCAGCCCCTTTGGAATAAACGATTTTGACCTTGAAATTCGAAATCAGCGACCCAAAAAAAATTCTGTCAGCATCTTCTAAGAAATTCCAGATATTGCACATTTTTGTTTTAATTTTGATATTTTCGTGTTAGTCAATTCTCGAAAGTACTTTTTAAGTTCTTGAACGTCACAGAAAGACACCTCACCTGCATTTTTGACATTTCAAAAACTACAAACAAATATTTTTATAAAAAAGCAATCTGCTTACGAGGGTAATTAAAATCTGTAAAAAGTAACTTTCAGGTAATAAAGTCTGTGAAAAAAACCCACTAATATTTTGAAATTTGAGAAAAACATGTATCAGGTCTGTCTTGATGTGTACAAAACACCAATCAAAAAATACTTTATGTGCAAAGTTCTCACTTATCTTTTTCACATAGAAAGGTCATGTGGATTGGGTAAAGTACACTTACATTTCTAAGATCGTAGTAAATAACTTCCCATACTCTTCTGTAAATAATGCCTATATGTACTTGAAAATGTATGCATGAATGAAACCATTCCAAAAAATTATAGAAGTTTGAAGAAAGAATTGGTGTTTTTCTGAAAAAAAAATTTGAAATTCAAATACTCATAACTTGGTCGAAAATTTTTTTCTCATGTCGGAGGAATACGTGTCGCCTAATTTTTTCTATAAAAACAACATATTATCCACAAAAAAAAAGATTACACGACTTGAGGTGTAACTACCTATCTTATTTGGAATGGATTTAGTCACAAGTTCGAATATGATATTTCAAGATAGCAAGTGAACAAATCTAAATTAAGGCCATTACTGAATAATAGCAATAATTTTACAATTTTCTAAACCAGCAAAAGTTTAATAATCATAAGTTAAAATCTACGAATTCAATTATAGAATAGTGTGCGCTACTAAATATTAGTAGAAAATTACTAATTTATTTAGGGCTGTATATATTATTTGATAGAAGGTTATAGAAATGGGAATCGTGACAAACAAAAATGTTTGATAAAAAAACGCGTTTGTGTAGCATTTTCAACTTTATTCAAACAATTAGAATATTGTGAAACGTGTAAATATAGCAGGCTATGCTACCTCCACCAAAATAACGTGTTGCTTCGAAATGAGAAAAAAGGAATTAATTAAGCACTTAATATATTTCACCTTCGGTTATTATTTATTTACAATTCAGAGAGACCAAGATGACGGAGTTTTTTGAAAATCAATCTTGAAAAACTACATGCTACGTCAGATGCAGGGTATTAACTTTGTAAATAGGAAAAACTATACAAGAATCGGTTAGTGTGTAGAAGGAAAAAACCTGCCTCCAGTGAATAGCTTCCTGCAGTGGACATTGTGAATAAAAGAATTCGTAAATGTTTTGGAGATGAATGGTTTTCCGGGGCAACATTTTTTCATATCCTGCATAGTTTGACCACCGAATGGATTTTTTCATTTTTACCAATATTTTTCACCATTGAAACAAGAACTATGCATCTTGTCAAAAAAATAGTTCGACACAAATTTGTAGATCTTTTTCAGGTGAACCATTTTGCCTCCAAACAGTTTTTCCGTATCTTGTACAGATTTGCTGAAAGTTCGAATTTTTAACATTGAACATCATTTTTCGCGATTAAAACAAAAACTACGCGTCTCATAAAAAATACTTTCTATCAAATTTCTAGACCTTTTTGAGGTAAACAATTTGGCTTCTCAAAATTTTTCTCGTATCTCGTACAGTTTTGCTGTAAAGTAGAATTTTTTATTTTTAAAAACATTTTTTACGATTGAAACAAAAACTGTGGGTCCGTTGAAAAAAAATAATTCAAAGGAAATTTGTAGATGTTTCTAAGATGAACAATTTTCCTTTCCAACATTTTTTTGTATCTTGTATAGTTTTGCTGGAAAGTGGAATTTTTGTTTCTTAAGAAGCATTTTCGATGGATAAAACTAGAAACATTGGTCAAGCATAGCTAGTTAATGAACTCATCCTTTCTTTTCAGGCCTGAAACCAGTGTATACCAAAGGGCGATCCAAATCGGATGATTCCTTCGAAAATTATCGTGTTCACAAACAACGAAAACGGCAACGACGACAGAGCGAAACCGACGTAAAATCAATTTTTTCTCAGTCAGTGGGTCCGAAAATGTCGAGATTTGATGAAATCCAAAAAGTCATGTTTCACATAAGACAAATATCTTCTCATTGAGATGAGAATGTGAAAATGTGGAATCAACTAAAATTCAAAAAACATGTTTTTCCACATTTTCAAAAAAATGAATTTCGCACAACAAATTTCTTTGAATTTCAAATTTTGGATTGTTGTTCGCAACTAGAAACTGTATTGAAAAATGATTCGTCTTAATTTTTCAGCATAATTGTTCAAACTTATTAATTTTCAAATTCTAAAACCGAACAGAAGACGTTAACATTTCAAAACTTTTACTTTTCTTCTTTCGGGTGCCAAAAATCAATCTTTTTTTGCTCAGTGCTCAGCTGAAATGATTCGTACTTGGATTCTTTTAGTTCTGAATACTGATATTTTCTGAAGTTGAAAAGTAAATCTTATGCCTTCAAAAACTAATTTTTCACAACGCATGAACTCCATTTTTCGTCACATGAATTGGCATAATAATCAGTTTTTCCGCGCATAATCGAGATATTTTCAATCTCAGAAAATATTTCCCTTACCCATAAGGGTGATTGAGAATACATATTCTTTATCAAAAACGTTTTAAGTGATTATTCTCCTTGAAACTGATGAAATCTCTATACTGAAAACTCTAACAAACAGGTAAATTAATATTCTGTCTTAAGAAAGGATGTTTTTTCTTTTATTTCTAGGAGTGAATTTTTAACTTTTCTACAGTGTTTAACTTAATTGCTTTTTCTTCAGGGGCTGTGAATGATTCTTGAGCGAAGAAAAGCTTCTTGAATATACATACACACACATACATGCATTATCTAAAAAATAGTTACAATGTTTGATATCTAAATTTTTCATTGTCTGGAATAATAACCATGTTTTGATAACTGCAGTGAAGATCGCGACTAATCTTGCAGTTTCATAGAATAAATTGCTTATAGATTAAGTATGATTAATTAGTATTGAAATTCTTTTCGAATACAATTAAAGCGTGATGATAGGAAAAGTTTTAATTCTTATCTCCAGACAATTTTTATAATGAGTTACGAAATTGTTTGTCTTCCTTCACGGTCAAAAGGAGTGAAGGTGAATAAACATAAATTTCGTATTTGAGAGCAAGTTTTATTTCACTATTTATTACTTCGAGAAGTAAATTTACACAAGGAATATAATTCTCATCTAGTTTTTTAAAATGCTTGCAAGTATTGGTAGTCGAATTGAGTTGAGACACGTCAACTACTACGTTTCTCCATACTACACAATGCAAATAATGTCGATATCAATTACACGTGGATTTACAAAAACAGTGGCGTATCTAGAAACGTAAAGGCCCCCTGAAAAATTTATATTGAGGACCCTCAAAAAAAGAGCAGTTCATATAATAAAAAGTATTGACCTATTTAAATAAAGAGGCTGAGTTATAAATTACTTAACACTGAAGAAAATTTTCCAATAAATCTAAAAATAAAAGCTAAGGGGTCAACCACAAGTGACGTAACGTGTTTTTCTGGAATTTTCAACCCCCACCCCCATGAAAGATACCGTAAAATTTCCTCCGATTTCCCACCCTCCTCCTGAAAAAATCTTATTAAGATTTTGTAAATTTAGGGAACGAACATCCAAATAAATTCTTTAAATTAAATAAACGAGTATATTTAGGTAAAGTGAGAGGTAGCGCACCCAGAAGTAGACCAAAGAAAGAATGGTTGGAATGTGGGAATGAGACCCTGAAGAGAAGGTATATTCGAAGTCGTAGAAATACAAGAACGTGCATGAAACGATGCATGGATGTAACGGAAGCAAAAGAGGTATGCAAGGATAGAGATGTATGGAGAGCAATTGTTTATAAGAAGAAGAGCGATGCCTGAAACGAAAGATTTTGTATACTAATGGGCCAGCGTGAAGAGATTTTTTTAGTGGATTATTATAAGTATTCCCGTTATCATAATGGCTTTGCGAAGCTGTTCACCTGGATTGATTGCTAAAGAGATGGATCAAGCGACTAGTGTCGGAGCGACGTTGTGAGATTGATCTAAAACCTATTCCTTCTCCTCCTAACATACCGTATCCAAATTTACCATACAAACTCCCTAATAACCCAGTAGTAAAACGAGACCAGAACCGAACGAGTTACGCTTACCTCGAAAGGGATTTTGGCTTAATGGTATAATAATAAGAAACTGGTGAAAAAATTGTCAATTAGTTAAAAATTGATTAAAAACATGTCACTTGTAGAATAACAACAATTTATGCTGTTAAAGAGTGGAAAAACGGTGCTCATGTGTATGAATTCTATGCGAAATTGTCACTCTCAGTTTATTTAAAAAACATTTTTGGTGCACCACAAGAAGGGGCAGAAGAGAATACAATTTATGTAAATGTGGACAGCGAGTGCAACCACCCGCGTGTTGTTGGGGGTTCAACGTGCCAGTGGGCCGTGGGGTCCGCGGGGGCGGCTTTAGGGTGAGAAACTCGGAAGGGTGGCAGACCCCTCGTCAGTCGCGTGACGCCAGCCGCATACGTCGGCCATATCGCGAATCTTCTTTCCGTCCGTAATCACACGTGGTTCAAATTTTTAAGCTTTTATAATTGCCTTTCTGAACCCCAAATTCATCCATAATCTTCCTGCAAGTTCGAACTCAAGTCTTACCTCAAAGCTGATTGACGTCCATTAATAAAAAATAAACTTTAGGCTGATAGGGAAATAAGTATTTTAGTAAATATTTGAAAACCACTGCAAGAATAACGCACGGAAAAGTGAAGAACAGTTCTATGGCTTTAGGATAACAATACTGCAACCCTGCAAGTTCTTCTTCCGCTTCGCGACCACGTGTGCGAAAGTGTGTGTTCCACCCCACGTGGGTATGATGTTGCGTGTCTCTAAAAGTGTCGGTTTTAACGTCAGATCGATATTTACGGAATTTTCGATCGATTCTAGTGTTATTGTTCGGGTGCAGTGTCAAATATAGTGAAGTGATATTATTAAAAGTTGTCGGAGTTTGACCATGTTATTTGGATTATTCAGAAGCTCGTCGAAGTAAGCAGAACGTGACATCTGCTCTCACGTGATTTTGAAGATGTCAACATCGTATGGATTAGATATCTGAATTCAATGTATGTAATATTGCACGCAGCTGTTCGTTCGTGGGACTGCGGCAACGCTATCGAACGGAGAGTCGAATTGGGGTCGTAATCGTCAAGAGGAAAACTCGTTACGAACTGGCTCGTATAAGTCAAAGCGCACTGTTTATTACTTCGTGGGCTTGCTTATTTACAGTCTGCGCAAAAATTTTGCTCGTTAATCTGCGCGTCGGTCGTTTGAAATCAAAGCTAGAATGTGAAGTTAAAGATAATGATTACTATCTCAATTTCGACTTAATTTGTTTTGCTCTTTCTATTTTCTGCATCTGAATCCGTGAAAAATTCACTGATTGAAATGGTAGTTAATCATTTCACTGAATAATCAGTGATTCCAGACTTATTCACTAATAAATTCAGTAACACTAGAGCAACGTATAGAGTAACATAAATAAGATGTCCCGTAATATCCAGTTGCTGTACTGGAATCGATCGAAAACTATATTGACTTGATTAAAGACTACAACTAAAGCGGTAAAACCAACTTCCAGATGGTTGCCAACTGTCTGCATGTCTGCAGTACTTTGATTCATCCTCATGAGAGATAAATTATCTTTGGGAACTAGTGAGATATGTGGTTTCAGTCATCTTGCAGTAAATATTTAAAATAGAAATGAAAAGGCTCACTGCAATCAAAATTAATAATAAAGTACGAGAGTACATTGAGGATTTGTGAGCGGTCGTCGACCTTAAAGTACGTCTTGCTTGTCGTAGGTAAAGTACTTGGTGCTCTGATATCCAGTTAGCCGATGGTTGATGAAATAACACGAAGGGTTCGAGGTTTAGATTTAGAGGGTAGGAGACGTAGAGGGGTGAGTTTTGTGAATCCGCATTGCCCTGGGTAAGGGTACCGAGGCGGAGGGTGGACGACGTGCATCCCGTACAAGGCTCGGCGGGGGATCCACCATCGGCGCATCTCCATGGAAACCCGTACTGTCGTGTATTACGTACCTATACTAACTTATGTAGAGCTACGATTGCACGAGGAGGCTATTTTCAAGGGCACTTCTTGTTAAATTTACGAACTACTCGGTCGATATGATCGTCTGCGCCTATTCTTATTTAACTCGCGTATAAAGATGCAATGTTGCTACATGTATATTTTCAAGAAATTTCCTATTATGATATTCAGAAATAGATTTTTTCCCCAAGCTTCAAAACAATACAAATCCAAGTGACATATATGGGGCTTCATAACATAATACCTCACATCAATTTATATTCTACTCCGCAACCTCACTACTTTCTTTCGTCTAAGCTGTCAAAAACGTTCCAGGTGGAAATTCACTATTGGCAACGTACTGCATTTGATTTCGACTGATTTTCCGCAACGCACCCTGTGGACCGTAGCCTTTCCGGAACTAAAATTAAAGGTCCAAAAGCGCGCTCTGACCTCTGTGGATAGTGTTCTAAAATCTAAAGAGTTTAAGTGTTCGGAGAAATTTAAGAATTTAAAGAGAATTTATGAGCATTTTGAATTAGGAATTAAAAAATCGTATCTTTAATTTTTATTAATTTTCATAGCAAGAATGTCTTCCTGTTTACATTTTACCTTTTGTTTCAAACTTAATCGCTGAAATAGCTAAATTTATTAAAAAATACTCAAATAATAGTTACGTAATTTAAATTTCGCGGGAAAATGTATTGCCTCAAATTAGAAAGGGCGCTAAATTCAAATGATTAAGGAAGTTAAAGTAATAGAAAACATATTTTTGCATCAAACAGTAAATAATTTAGAACAAGTGTATTATAAAAATCAAGCAAATTGAAGCCATCGTCCAAAAAGTTCTTAAACTTCGACTGTTATGTAAGAATTTTTTAATTTTAATTTCTAAATGCACAAGCATTATTTGAATTTTCACGATATATTTATAAATATTCCGTATTTTATACTCGAAATTTATTAAATATTTCAAATAAGGAACAATTTTAAATTATATAGCTGAATCTTTATAAATTTGTATTGCAAATATTATTACTGTTTCCGAACACAAACAGCTTTATTATTGTACAAAGAATATATTAAAAATGATTTTTTGAAAATAGGAAAGGTTTAATAAAAATATGCTAGAATTATTTCTACACAAGAATCATGCAAAAAATACTCAATTTTTCAAGGCAACTTATACAAACGAGCCTAAAAGTGGATTCTTGCCTGCCATCTCGGCCGGAGTACATACCTGCTTTTCTTTACACGACTAAGTTCACACGACTTGAAGAGGGCAGGACACTTTCCTGTATTAATCTTTGGTTTTCGTTTAGATTTTAGATTTTGAAATTTTCAGACTAGTCAGAGATACAGATTTCTAAGATTTTCAAAAAAATTACCAAAAATACTTTTCTGAGACTGTATGGATTTATGTGTTTCGTGAAATTCTACGTTAAATGATATATACTATTAAAAGACAATTTTCGGACACCTCATATATGTAATATTTATTTTTCTCATGAAGCTTATTGAATAATTAAGTCAATAAAATTTTGTATTGTCATCAAATAATTAAATCACTTAATAGAAATATCGACCATTGAATTCGCATTCGAATTCCTAAATTATGTCCGACTCTCTAGAATTTTTATGCAAACAATCTGAAAAAAAATTAAAGCTGAACAGTTATGATTGTACATAATGATAATATATTAACAAAATTTTATTATAGTTTTTTTCTGTATGCAGCCAACTTCTCGGCTTACAAAAAAAAACGTCGCAAAAATTGAAACTCGAAAATAATTTCTTTAAATTATGAGTAATCTTTCTTATCTGGACTAGTGAAAAGTAAATCACTAAAATTAATAACAATAATTAAAACATTCAACAATCGACAATTTTTGAACACGATCAATTTAAAATTGGAATCATTCTGAGACAAATAATTTTAATTTCAAGGCCTTCAATAAATTAAACAGTAATTTCAAAATAAAATATGCTCTACTGTAATAGTTACTAATGAAATAGTGCCAAGTTGTTCATTGATCATTTTAGTAAGCATTGAAACTTTTTAATTATTTTTACAATTTGTAAGGATTTTTTTGCTAAAGTGAATTAGTAACAATTTTTTACTATAAATTTACTATTTTTCTGCTGGCTATTAGTAGATATGCTTTAAAACAATATTAGTAAACGACTTGGCTTTCTGTCATTAGTACAATTGATTTCTAATTTGAAATTGTATAATTTACAATTGAAATTTATTGAGAATTACTTAATCACACATTTTTAAATAAGAATTGAATAATATAAGATTAAAACTTCATAAATTTGAACATTTGTGCGTGAATATTTCCGAATTATAAAATATTGATAGCCACGAATTATTTATAGGATAAAAAGTCATAGAAATTTCAAGTTTAAAGCGTTCAACATTGAATAATTTCAAAATTAATTCATTTTGTATAATTTTTTCCTAATATAGATTTACACAATTCGAAATCGTATAATTTACAGTTGAGAGTGATTAAGATTTACCAATTAAACTTTAATAAAATTGAATAATAATTATAAGATTAAAACTTCATAAATATGAAAATCTCAAAACTAACAGTCATTAAAATTTAACAATCTGTTTCGAATTCTGAGTGTTTGAATATTTCCAGATTAATAAATATTTATTAAGAATATACAGTCCATTACATAAAGAGACATACAATTTCCACTTACAATATCCATACCACATAAAACATTCTATATTCTCTCCGCATTATTATTACTTATCAACAATTATCTAGTTGCTTGCTCTTTCAACATTTCAACAAGGATTCTCAGCAATTCATATTTCCTTTTTAAAATAACCCTTTTTTGACATTTTATAGACCATTTATTATGTTTGTAATAGTACGAGTAGTTTAGAGACCAAAAAAGGAGCCCAAATGTTTAATACTAAGAAAACCTTCAAATCAATTTCAAATGGTTAACAAAGTGTAAGAAAAATCATTTTTTTTTAAATTGGTCGTAAAGGGTACATTCTACATACATCTAAAGTCTGTAACAAAGAAAAAAATGGATCAAATTCCCGAAAAACTAACAAAAAAAATAATATACTAGCACTAACAGTCTAGAATAAATGGCCTACAAAAGTGACTTTTCAGTGAGATATTCTTCGAAAATTTTTGAAAAATTATTATACCATTAAGCCAAATCCCTTTCGGGGTAAGCGTAACTCGTTCGGTTTTGGTCTCGTTTCACTACTGGGGA
>JAUMHM010000050.1:17749464-17767420 GCA_032362435.1 Melikaiella ostensackeni | reverse complement strand
AGTTCGAAAATCTGATATCAAAATCATTATCAGCGACCTCGAAAACCCATGTACACCAATTTTCATATTGATATGAACTCGAAATTAAGCATTTTAAAATTCTACTATTTATGTATTCTTCATTCCTTCATAACTTTTTTTCGACTACTTTCATCAGTAGTTGAATTTCTAAAATATTTAAAACATTTTCGAGAAGATTCTTTAACACTAGCTAGAAAAAAATAATTTAATTTCTTGGATTTAAATTTACTTCTCTAGGCATATCAATTTTTTTTCGAATTTTTACTAACAAAAATTCCTCATTATATCAGAAATGTCTTTCATAGTGCAGCGTATAAAAATGAATCTATTGAAGTACTGCTCTAGCCTCCCGAAACAATAAAAAAATTGAATCCGTCATGTACTTTTTGATAGAAAATTTAGTGAAAATATAGCGATTCAAAAAAAAAATAAAGTTTCCATCCTGCTCCGTGTATCAAACATAAAAAATTCCTGCTTCCAAAATAAAATCCCGTACATTTTCTGCATCCATATAACTGTATATGATTCTACAATTCTTCAATTACCTTTTATTCATTGCTATTAATTATTATTGTTACTTTTAATTTGAAGTGCTTTGTGGTTTTTTTCAGTCTGAAATTATGAATTCTAAATATCTGGATTCTAGTACTCTACTTTCTATTCAATAGATTATATAGATTATTTGCTTATTACTCTCTTCAACTAGCAGAGAAATGTAAGCCAATAATAGAAAAAGGACCCAGGTAGATCGGAACTTCGGTCTCCTGTTACTTCCACAGACAGCAATGTACCGTACGGGTACTTGGCGGTGAGCAGTAGGTTTCAGTGGAGCAGTAGGTACTGTTGACTCGGGGAACAGGAGGCTTAATTCATGGTAGGCAGAAGGTTCCACACTACTCGTCCCGTTTCTAATAGAAAATGACCACTCCACCTGAGATGAACATATAGACGATTTGCAATTCGCAATTGATACAAGTGAAAATTCGTGAACCTAGTTCATTCCAGCTTTTCGAAACTGGGCGAGGAATTGCAACCTCTTCGGCCTCTCCAAAAAAATATAGAAAACGATAATGAAATAGAATTCCAAAGCATAGACACATGGACGAACAGACTAACAACGTTGTAAATCATTAGAGAAGAAGTCCAAAGTAACTTAGATTACGCAAATAACAAGCAGGCAAGTAGATATAATTTGACGACAAGACCAACTGAATAAAAAGTAAGCGATAGGGTAATCCATCGATCTACAAATTAAAAAACCTTAAGGAAAAGGGCATAAGCGAATATAATATTAGAGACTTTAAGGTAGAAAACTAAGATTTAAATGGTAGAATGGCAATGGATCAATAGCACTAATGACACAAATCGACCCAAAACTCAACTCATCAAACTTACTCAATTAAAATCTTGAAAGCCTGATTCACTACATCCTAAAAACAAAAAAGACAGTACGAATTCATAATTTCAGGACAATGGAGCCCCAGGAAAAAGGCTTCTGGTGCCAGAACACCTTACCATAGAACACCACACTAGTGCATCACAAAACCTACCCGAGCACTGGCCTGGATAAAAAAAAGGAAAGCCGGAATACCGGAACGAGAGATCTCGTATCATCCACATCGACACGTTCGCAAGATATTCAAAATCAAAAACACGAACTACGAACACGTAGAAAAAGATGAAACCGAGGAGGAAGGAGCAGTGGCAGACTTTACCCTTAACATAAACCTAAATAGAGAGGAATAAAAAGAAAAATTCATGAGCGACACCTACAGCATTTTCTCGGGATATCAGGGCGATTATTTGGGAGTAGAATCAGCAAAACGAAATACAGAGAAAGCTATGGACCAAAAAGATAAATCCAAAAAAAGTAAAGAAACACCGATGACGGAAATGCGAGCGACGGAGGAAAACAAAATAGTCCGAGAAGCCTCTAGGGAAGATCAGGTGAATAAAAAGAAGAAGAAAAAGAAAAGAAGGAACAAAACCAAGAAAAGATAGAAGAAGAGAAAAACTCATGGGAACGGACCCTTAAAATAAGAGTACATCAACTGAAAACCCAAAAAGAAGAGGAAGGAATGATCCAATTCTAGAAGAAAAGAGAGGAGCACCTACGACAATTACAAGAAGAAGAAGAGAAAGAAAAATGGAGACGAGGGTCACCATCCAAATGCTCATCACAGTATGAGTCCATTATGCATTCTCGGCCAAGGAGAAGAAAGAAGAGAAGAACAATGGTCAACACTTAGGAAGAACAGAACTCAGACGTTGACAGAACTACTCGCAACCCTTGACATTACGCTAAGAAAGAAATAACTACACCATTGTAAAGATACTATTAGGACTCACATTTTTTTGTATTTTATTACTGACTTATGTCGACTTGATTATAAAATTCCTTCTCAATTGTTATAGCAAGCACGTATAACAAACGAGTGTAACATATACTCCAAATAAAGAAAACCAAATGACATACAAAACCGAATCAACATGAACTCAAAAAACAGTACCCGAAATCTTTATGTATGGTTTTAAAAAAAATTGGTCAAACACCCACCGCAGGGCCCCCCTGGGAGCAACTTCCATCCAGGAAATAAACACTGGCTCCCAGTAGAACCGCGGTAAATCACATCCATGGCCACGCGTCACAACCATGAGATGGGTGACCACATGTTACGGTGAAATCACGATGAAGGGCAGGCGAAACCCTCGTGAGTCGTAAGGACACTGAGCGACACAAGAATGACATCTCTTTGCATCCATCTCGCAAGTGCCTTGGCATTTTTCTGGCTCGCCGGTATGGCTTCGAGATTACGAACCAGTGATGGTTTCGCGCCTCCGAGAGCACCGATGACAAGGACAACCATTTTAGCCGAATATTCTTCATACACTTCCCGCAGCTCCCGTGTAAGGTCTCGATATTTCTCCCTCTTTTTCTGCTCCTTGAATGAGATATTGGCGTCGGCCGGAGTCGAGAATTTGATCACTAACATCGTTCGTTTCTTTTTGTAAAGGAGTACGATGTCAGGCCTCGAGTGTACAACTTTTAACCTGAACTCGAAGTTCCAGTAAAATTTGCAGAACCCGTTCTCGATAATTGCCTCTATTTTTCTGGGAGCGTTCGGCAGGGCAGGGATAGTTTCCAGAATTTCTTAAAAGAATTCGAGCGCAAACAACTAGAATGGATTTCTGACATTAAAGCCTCAATTAATGATATGAATACCGACATCTCAAAGAATGATGAGCGGATCGGCACGCTGGAGGTTTCTTCAACAGTTCACGACGAAGAATTGAAGACTGCGAAATTAGAGCACTGCATCACTTAAATACAAGATCACCTCCCTCGAAAGCTCCCTTAATAATCAGGAGCAAGCCGCACTTCAAACAACCCTTGAAATTCATGGATTACCAATGAAATCGAACGAGGACCTTCCGACATTGATTGCTACAATCGCTACGGCGCTAGAAGTACCTTGTGTTAAGTAGGAAATCGTCAATTTTTACCGGATTCGTCAGGTTATATCATCCAAACCTTCGCTGGCCCTTATTATTGTCACCAAGTTCAGTCGACAGAGTTCAAGGGACAAATTTATCCAGCAGCGGATTAAGAAAAGGGATTTCTCTTCTGTTAACATTGACTGGGCGGATAATGAAAAACATTCAATTTTCATTCGGGAGTCTCTGACGCCCTTTAATAGGAAGATCTACGCCGTGGCCCTCGAACTCAGGAGGCAGAAGAAAATCAAATACTTTTGTCTTGCAAGGAGAAAGACTTTCTGTCGAAAGGAGGATGGGTCCCCTAGGATTCATCTTACCTCGCATCAACATGTTGACGAACTGAAAAAGCAATTAGGCTTTCTCCGACTTGGGTTTGTTTTTGGCTGTTCTATATCAATGTACTTTTTAACGGAGATATCTGGTAAATATTATCTCCGTCTTAATTATTTCTTGTTACCATGCATCTTTTTTTATATACGTATTATTGCTCTTTTCTTATTGGTCATTTTTACCGATTTTTGTCTCAGTTACAGTATATTACGTAGGACAACAAATGATCTGTGTAATCACGAAGTTTGGTTTCTTGGAGAGGCCCTCTTGCATGACCCTCTTATCCACCTTTGTCAAGACTTCCTTTACCTTGAGCTTCATTTTTGCAATTTAGTTATCTCTGATGCATATGACTCACTATCTCAATGAATACTCTATCGATTTGCCACGTAAATGCTTAGTTTCTCCTGGCCCATTATCCATAATTTAAACATTATTATAGTTCGCAGTTCTATCACATTATAGCTATTTCTGAGACTTGGCTGACCCCTAATTATCCCCCCAGTTCAGTTGCTCTTGATGAGTACACCCTATTTCGTAGAGGCAGAGATGCTAGGAGAGGAGGTGGAATCTGCCTTTATCTCCGCGACAGCCTCAGGGTTGCCGTGGTAGGAGTGAGCCCATTGTCAACCCATCCGTCGACTGAATTCCTTTTCATCGCGGTTAGATCCACACAAGATAGTGCTTTGGTGGGTGTTATTTATAAGGCGCCAAATGCCTCCTCTGGAAGTGATTTGGAGTCAGAAATTTTTGGACATATTCCTAATTACAACAACATTAACATCACAGGTGATTTCAATACCAATCTGAACTCAACGAGCAGCCAGACTTAATATTTAAGATCCGTAGTGCATGAATGAGGACTGTCAATAGTTCCCCATACCTCCACACATCACATAGACAGATCTAGTTCTCGGATAGATCTCATGATGGTGGATGACCTCGAGAAGGTTTCTTTCTATTTACAGCATCCCATTCCCTTTCTGTCTAATCATGACCTTATCAATATCAATTTTAAATTCACCAATAACTTTACTCCTAGTACCTTTCAGACTCCAATACGCAATCTCTCAAATATAAATGATTCGGACTTTATTGACCACCTTACAACATATGAATGGGAAAAAATTTATTCCGAGAAAAATGTCGATACTAAGACCACCTTGCTGACTTCATTTTTGACCTCAGCTTTTGATAAATTTGCGCCTCTTCACGTTCCTCATTTGTGAAAAAATTCTTGCCCCTGGATCACCTCTGATATTAGGATACTAATGAAAGAATGTGATAATAAACGTAGACTGGCGAAAAGAACGAAAAATACGGCGATCCAAGCCGAATTCCGGAAGATAAGGAACCTTGTACAAACCAAAATCCATGACGCCTATAATCAGTGCAACTTTAACTCGATTATATCAGGAACAAAAATGAGAATGTATGGCTCTCTTTAAGGCAACTGGGGTTGATCCCTCCCAAACGTGCTTCTTCGGACTCGTCTCTTTCTCCTAACGTTCTCTCAAATACCTTTACAACCCTGCCGTTATCTGGGGCAGTTTCGTGTATCCTCGGAAGTACTTCCCCACCTTCTTTTGATGACACTAACTTTTTCTTTACGGACATCTCTTCTGAATTTTTCTTGCAAAAACTAAACGAGGTGAAATCTAATGCAATAGGGATTGATGGAGTTTCCATTAAAATGATCCGTTTATCACTTCCGGTTATTTTTCCTGTCCTCCTGCAAATTTACAATTCCTCTCTTCAGGTTGGAATTTTTCCTGATCCATGGAAAATGGCTGTTATTCGACCAATTTCAAAAGTTTCCAACCTTACATCTTCCAAAGATTTCGCCCTATCTCCATTCTGAATTCAATCACTAAACCATTAGAACGAATTGTTCATATACCAGTTAACTGATTACATAAAGTCCAACAACCTTATTGATCCCCTACATTATGGCTTTCGTGCAGGACACAGCACCACTTCGGCGTCACTCAAAGTTACTACTGATTTTGAATTGTCTACAGAAAGAAGGGAAATTACGGTCGTTGTCTTATTCAATTTCTCAAAGGCATTTGGATGGTGGACCATTAACGCCTACCATATTACTTAAGGAAGTACCCTCGATATGTAGCAAGTCAGTTGAGAGAACGCTTCGACTTGTTATTGACTCACACAGTCACAGTCATAAGTTTGGCAACGTCGCGCTTTTCCCAAGAGTAACGTCAGCCACGACGTTCAGGAGCACGTGTGTTGTTCGAAATTCGTGCATAAACTAGAGCACATGGAGCGGATGCGACGTTGCCATATCTTCAGTTCGCTGACGTCAGTCATACATTTACGGTATAATTTTTTTTTTAATTTTTATAGGCTCTGAATGATACTTTTTGAAGCAGATATGGACTCGGGAAAACATTCTATATATCTCAGAATTATTTTAGAATTTTTTCATTTTTCAATCTTTTTATATACTACAAAAAGTGCGTCTTCTCATAAGATCACATTTTATTTTCAATCATTAATTTTTCGATTATGAAGCTCTGAAAGGTTCCAAAATTTTAACCAGAGCATCAGGGCATTTTAATACAACTGTCATCCAAATATCAAACGATTCTCATTTGTAATTCTATTTACCGAGGGTACTCCCTTAAACTCTGTTAGTCAACGAAATCAAATGGATCTCGGAATCCGTTATAGGGATAAGGTCAACGAAGTTTCGAGTAGATACTGGACATCCGCTTTCTTAGGTTTTTTAATGACTTACAATCGAATTTCTCAAAAAATGAAAATCGATTACGGCTTAATTTAGGTTCCTGTGGCTTGCATGTCGTGAATCAAGCATTTGGAACTGGCATAGAGAGTACAAACTGAAAACTGATTAGTTTTTTGCGAGCGTTGTACAGTTATTTTAAAAACAAATCTGCACGCCGAGCTGAATATACAGCTGCATCTGGTTCCTTGCAATATCCACTCAAATTTTGTGGAACACGTTGGTTAGAAAATCCTGATGTAGCCGCACGAACGCGTGAGATTTTGCCAAATATCAGACTATATGTGGAAAAGGTCAAACAGAAAAACACATTCCAAAAACCAAAAGTTTTAAAATAATTCTCGAGAATCTAGAAGACTAACTGTTGGAAGAAAAATTAACATTTTTTAAAGCTTTTGCTGGCGATCTCCAACCTTTTCTTACGATGTTCCAGTTAGATGAATCTTTGATTCCCTTCCTTTTCAATGATCTATTAAATGTCTGCAAGACCACTCTTATGAAATTTGTAACAGAAGAAGTTCTAGAGAAAACAGATCTAACCAAGTTGGACTTCGAACTAGAAGCTAATTTAATGCCAGCAAACAAGGTAAATGTCGGGCATGCTACTAGAAGAGTTTTAGGCCGCGTTAAAGGAATTTCTTCTGCGGATATTCTCCACTTTGAAAACGATTGCCGAAAAATTATGCGAACTTGTTTTGAAAAAATCATGGAAAGATCTCCATTAAAATATCTAATGGTGAAAGCAGTGTCTTTTTTAGATCCCGATGTGTCACTTCCCAAAAATGTTGATCAGAAACGTTCGGATACGGCTCTGAAAATATTTGTTGATGAAAATCTAATGACAGGAACACAAGCTGATAAAGTATAGCAAGAATATACACAGCTTCATTCTTTACCTAGCACTGTAGAAAAGTTAAAAAACTACCATTGTATGTCAAACAAGCGTTTGGTTCATTTTTGGACAGGATTGATTACAGCGCACAAGCCAGGAAGCTACGAAAATTCATTTTCTTTCTTTAAAAGCATTCTAATTCTCTCACATGGCAATGCCGCTCTCAAAAGAGGTTCTTCAGTCAATAAACAGATGTGAGTCGAAAACCAACAAGAGAAATCGCTAATTGCCCAAAGAATGATTTTTGGTTCTGTAAAATCTAGTGCAGAGAACGTCGAAGATTTCATTATAACGAAACCTCTAATTCTTTCTGCATACGTTTGGTATACAGAAGATCTCGCCAAAGAGAAGGAAGAAAGGGATTGCATAGCAAGAAAGAAAGCTGAACGAAGAAAGACTGCTGGAGCTGTGAATAACTTGCAGTTACAAAAAAAGAAAGTTACGGAAGGTGCGCTTGAAGAAAGTGCGCGCATAGATGACGAAATATTATTATTGAAGCGTTGAAGATACTTTCTGTTTGTGATACTAAAGTGTTGTGATACTAAAGTTTATTTATAATTTATAAACATTTATATAAATTGCGAATTATACTAATTTTTTAATGAAGGTCATGGTAATAATCGAAAGTGGTACCTGGAAAAATCTATTTTTCTTGTCCTGGAAAACCTGGAAAAGTCCTGGAATTTTTTTCCGAAGAAACAGTAGACACGCTGATAGCACCACTGTAGTTAGCCCGGCGTACTTGAACCTAGTTCGGGAACCACGGCCCTATCAATGCCTTCGCCGGATAATAGAAGAACCAGGAGAGTTGCTTCCATCAAATCATCAAGAGTGGAGAAAGCGAATGGTTAAACTGAAGGAGCTCCAGGAACTCCTAGTCCTATGCCACGCCGAAGAACCTCCCGGGGGAGGGGGAAGAAGTAGTGGTACAGTATAAGGTAGCTCCTATACTAATGATTTCTCCAATCCCCGCATGCCCAAGGTATCGTAGAAATTAGCAGGCTTTTCTATCATGAACCATGGGGCCCCGCAGGGGTATTTTAAAACAAGAAAGATAAGGGCACAATTATGACATCGAGAAATCCCCCCTCCCCACGGTCTAGCGGGGACAATTTAGGGAAGCAGAACGGACATCGACATGAAAAACTTTTCATTTGGTGATCGCTTGCTCAGTAAGGAACTTTGGCAGCAAGAATAATCCAGGCTGCAAAATTGGGTTCCGGTGGTGGTCGGAGCAAGAGCTACGCAGTTTAGGGCTACTTGAGCTGGGGGACCCCTCAAATGAATTTCCTAACAGTTTTTTATTTCCCACGTTAGGTGGTGAAACTTGAGAAGCTGGCGGAAGAGCGGGGAGACGGTCATGTCGCGAGCAAGTAAAGCGGGTAGGCTTCGGCTAAGTCCGGGGGAGTTGTAATGCGCTTTTAGGAAAAAGCTTACGTATTTTTTGAAAAAAACTTTCCGTGATCCCACCGAAGCCAAACCTAGCCTCGAAAGTCACGTGAACGGAAATAGTAAATTTACCGCCAAGTCTAGATCCCAGCCTAGAATAATAAGTAGAATAAGTAATTTTGTTAAAAGATACTCTAACTTGAATTTCAGAGGAACCCAAATTAAATTAATTTAAAAAGAAAGAATTGGCAACGAACTTGAAATGTTTTGAGTCAGTGTCGAGACTGGAGTCGCGAGGCAAAGACTCAACGAGGGATGGAGAAGAAGACAACCTATTCATAATTCCATCTAAGCTATCCGACTTGAAACCGGCGGAAAACCGTCATGGGAAATCGGCATACGAAAAACTAACAACTTGTCAACAACATTGCAGACGGCACTGAAGGTTGACGGGTTAGAAACTCGACATGGAACTCGTACCTGGGAAGAAGGCAAGCTCGTGACGCAACGATATCGTCGCCGTCTGCGGAAGGGCAGCACCGGCGAGCCGCCAATGTCGAGACGTCCAGATACTTTAAACGGGCCAATAGGAGACTCGACAGCCCGATGGCGAGGCCCAATCAGGACGACGGCGACCACACCGAAGCGCCAATTGGTGGATCGAACTCATGAGACCTCTCCCGTGCCTCATAGCCAATCATCGTTGGAGGCAAGGAGAGTTACGAGGTCAACATGGGAAGGAGCAAGGAGACGAGCGAGCAGACGATTTTCTGTCACTGTGAATCTTGGCTTGGCGGGTGACACCGGTATCTCCAACATAGGGCGCCGGATAGCGTCAGGGAAAAGCGTGAGAAGTCTCGGGCGGCCATTTTGACATTTTGGGGTTCCTCTTTAGTTGAGTAGCTTATTATATCTGTTCGCTGTAGTGTTGATTAAAATAAACTCGTAGAATTATATTTCTCGCGAAAGAAATTTGACGGGATCTTGTTAATACATAAATTACGTAACTTTCTTTATCAAAGTGAAAAGATGTAAAACGTACGGATAAATCCGCGTTTGATTTTGAAAATTCTATTGTGAAGGTTGAATCTCATTAGTACGTAATTTGTTTGTTACAATAAATGTAAATAAAGTGAAATCGAGTGTGATTTATCCCGAGGCACCAGTGTTTCTCTCTCTCCCTCATGCGTTCTCACTCCCTCTCATGCTGCTTGGTGAGCTAGCCAACCTACCAACCAGTGACAGGGTCGAGTCCAGCGAGGCTCGGACAGAGATAGTTCTGCTAATAGGGTTTTCCACTTTAGAACAAAAACTATCATTGCTATTGGAAAACGGTCAAGATTTATTTATAGAGCTTTTAGAAAATAAAATTTTTGGGCTCTTGTCTACTTATCGTATCTAGCGCGGTTTCGTCAGAATGGTGAATTACTACATTTTTCGGTTTGATTTTTCATGGCTAAAACCATAAATACTGGCAACAGAAGGCTGGCTAACGAACCTGACCTGTCTTTTCGGACCACAAGTCAGTGTGCAAAAGGAAAGTGAAATTATAAAATTCTTTCGAAAGTTATCGCGTCGTCAGACAACAGGCAGACCGACACGCAGACCGACAGACAGACATTTTCAGAAGAACCATTTTTTATGACTCAGAGTGTCTCAAAACGTCGAGAATTGACGAAAACTGGATGGATCCAAATTTACATGAATCTAAGACATTCCATCATAAATGATGAAAATGTAAAAAGGCGAATTTTCCTGCCAAACTATGGGTGCTATTGAAAAATAGTTATCAGCAATCTTACAGATCCTTTTGAGAGGAGTGAATTTGCTGTTGAAGCTTTCATCCTTTTTCGCGTTGTTTAGCTATAAATTTGAATTTTCGATTTTCTTATGGCGTTTGCCACATTTAAAACAAAAACTATCATTGCTACTGAAAAATGCTCAAGAGTAGTTTTGTAGAACTTTGGAGGCGAACAATTTTGGTCTCCTGTCTATCGTATCTAGCGCGGTTTTGTGGGAAAGTTGAATTATTACTTTACTCAGTTTAATTTTTCATGGCTAAAACCATAAATATTGGCAGCAGAAGGCTGGCCAACGAATTTCACCTGTCTTTTCCGACCGCGAATCAGTGTGCAAAAGGAAATTTAAATTAGAATATACCTACGAAAGTTATCGCGTCGTCAGACAACAGACAGACGTTTTCGTAGGAACCATTTTTTCTGACTCAGGCGGTCTCAGAACGTCGAGAATTGACGAAAACTGGATAGGTCCAAATTCACATGAATCTAAGACATTCCATCATAAAGGATGATAATGTAAAATTTCAGATTTACCCGCCAAACTATAGTTGATATTGGAAAATACTTAAATGCAATTTAGTAGATCTTTCTGGGGTGAGAAATTTTGCTGTTGAAGCTTTCATTGGTTTTTGCGTTGTTTAGCTATAGAATAGAATTTTCGATTTTATTATGGCGTTTTCCACGTTTAAAACAAAAACTGTCATTGCTACTGGAAAATGGTCACAAGTACTTTGTAGAACTTTTAGGGACGAATAATTTTGGTCTCTTCTTCATTATCTATCTAGCGCGGTTTTGTAGGAAAGTTGAATTATTACTTTTCTCAGTTCCATTTTACACGGCTAAGACGATAAATATTGGCAGTAGACGGCTGGCCGACGACCTGGATCTATCTTTTCGGACCAGAAATCAGAGTGCAAAAGGAAATTTAAATTAAATAATACCTTCGAAAGTCACCACGTCGTCAGACAGCATGCAAACCGACAGACAGACATTCTCCTAAGAACAATTTTTTCTGACTTGGTGTGTCTCAAAACGACAAGAATTGACGAAAACTGGATGGGTCCAAATTCACATAAATCTAAGACATTCCATCATAAATGATGAAAATTTAAAAATCCAAATTTTCCCACCAAACTGTAGGTGATATTAAAGAATAGTTACAAGCAATTTTCCGTTTCGTGGAAAAGTTGAATTATTACTATTCTGAGTTTGCTTTTTCATGGTTGAAACCATAATAATTGGCAGTAGGCGGCTGGCTATCGAACTTGACCTATCTTTTCTGACCACAAATCAGTGTGTCTGAGGAAATTCAAATTAGAAAATTACTTCGAAAGTTGTTGCGTCGTCAGGCAACAGACAGACGGACAGTCCGACAGACAGACGCTTCCGTAAGAACCATTCTTCCTGACTCAGAGGGTCTCAAAACGTCGAGAATTGACGAAAACTAGACAGGTCCGAATTCACATGAATCTAAGACATTCCATCCTGAATGATGAGAATGTAAAAATTCAAATTTTCCCGCCAAACTATAGCTGATATTGAAAAATAGTTAGCAGCAATTTTGTAGATATTTTCGAGTTGAGTAATTTCGCTGTTGAAGCTTTCATCGTTTCTTGCGTTGTTTAGCTATAAATTTGAATTTTCGATTTTCTCATGACATTTTACACGCTTAAAACAAAAACTGTCATTGAAATTGGAAAATGGTCAGTAGTAATTTTGTAGAGCTTTTAGAGACCAATAATTTTGGTCTCCTGTCTGTTTATCGTATCTAGCGCGGTTTCGTAGGAAAGTTGAAATATTACTTTTTTCAGTTTGATTGTTCATGGCTAAAACCATAAATATTGGCAGTAGGAGGCTGGCCAACGAACTTGACCTGTCTTTTTGGACCAAAAATCAGTGTGCGAAAGAAAATTCAAATTATAAAATACCTTCGAAAGTTATCGCGTCGTCAGAAAACAGACAGACCGACAGACAGACATTTTCGTTAGAACCAGTTTTTCTGACTCAGAGGTCTCAAAATGTCGAGATATGTCGAAAACTGGATAGGTCCTAATTCACATGAATCTAAGACATTCCATCATAAATGATGAGAATGTAAAAATTCAAATTTGCCCGCCAAACTGTAGCTGATATTGAAAAATAGTTAAATGCAATTTTGTGATTCTTTTTGAGATGAGAAATTTCGCTGTTGAATTTTTCATCGTTTTTCGCGTTGTTCAGCTATAAATTCGAATTTCCGATTTTCTCATGTCGTTTTCCATATTTGAAACAAAAACTAGCACCGCTTTTGGAAAATGGTCAGGAGTACTTTTTTAGAACTTTTAGAGACGAATAATTTTAGTACCTTGTCTATTTATCGTATCCAGCGCGGTTTCACGGGAAAGTTGAATTATTACTTTTTTCAGTTTGACTTCTCATGGCTAAAACCATGAATATTGGCAGTTTAAGGCTAGCTAACAAACTTGACCTGTTTTTTCGGACCACAAATCAGTGTGCACAAGGAAATTCGAATACAAAAATTCCTTCGAGAGTCATCGCGTTGTCAGACAACAGACAGACCGACAGATAGATATTTTAGTAAGGACCATTTTTTCTGACTCAGGGTGTCTCAAAACGTCGAGAATGGACAAAAACTGAAAAGGTCCAAATTCACATGAATCTAAGACATTCCATCATAAATGATGAGAATGTAAAAATTCAAATTTTCCCGCTGAACTGTAAGTGATATTGAAAAATAGTTACAAGCAGTTTTGTAGATCTTTTTCAGGTGAGTAAGTTTGCTGTTGAAGCTTTCGTCGTTTCTCGCGTTGTTTAGATATTAATTTGAATTTTCGATTATCTTATGTCTTTTTCCACGTTGAAAACAAAGCTAGCACTGTTTTTGGAAAATGGTCATGAGTAATTTTGTAGAACTTTTAAAGACGAATAATTTTTGTCTGCTCTCTATTTATCGTATCTAGCGCGATTTCGTGGGAAAGTTAAATTATTACTTCGCTCAGTTTAATTTTTCATGGATGAAACCATAAATATTGGCAGTCGGAGGCTGGCCAACGAAATTGACCAGTCTTTTCAGACCACAAATTAGTGTGCGAAAGAAAATTAAAATTAGAAAATAACTTCGAAAGTTATAGTGTCGTCAGTCAACAGACAGATCAACAGACAGACTTTTTCGTCAGGACCATTTCTCTTAACTCAGGGGAACTTAAAACGACAAGAATTGACGAAAACTGGAAAGGTCCAAATTCACATGAATCCAAGTCATTCCATGATAAATGATGAGAATACAAAAATTCAAATTTTCCTGCCAAACTGTAGGTGATATTGAAAAATAGCTACAAGCAATTTTCCTTTTCGTGGGAAAATTGAATTATTACTATTCTGAGTTTGCTTTTTCATGGTTAAAACCATAATAATTGGCAGTAGGCGACTGGCTAAGGAACTTGACCTGTCTTTTTGGACCATAAATCAGTGTGCGAAGGAAAATATGAATTAGATAATACCTTCGAAAGTTATCGCGTCGTCAGACAACAGACAGACCGACAGACAGACATTTTCTTAAGAACCAGTTTCTCTGGCTCAGGGGTCGCAAAAATTCGAGAATTGACGAAAACTGGATAGGTCCAAATTCACATGAATCTAAGACATTCCATCACGAATGATGAGAGTGTAAGAATTTAACTTTGGCCGCCAATTTATAGCTGATATTGAAAAATAGTTAAATGCAATTTCGTAAATGTTTTTGAAATGAGAAATTTTGATGTTTAAGCTTTCATCATTTTTCGCGTTGTTCAGCTATAAGTTTGAATTTTCGATTTTCTTATGTCGTTTTTCACGTTTAAAACAAAAACTAGCACTGCTTTTGGAAAATGGTCAGGAGTACTTTTGTAGAACTTTTAGAGACGAATAATTTTGGTCTGTTCTCTATTTATCGTATCTAGCGCGAATTCGTGGAAAAGTTAAATTATTACTTCTCTCAGTTTGATTTTTTATGGCTAAAACCATAAATATTGGCAGTAGAAGGCTGGCCAACGAACTTGACCTGTCTTTTTAGACCATAAATCAGTGTGCGAAAGAAAATTCAATTTAGAAAATATCTTCAAAAGTTATCGCGTCGCCAGACAACAGACAAACCGACAGACAGACATTTTCGTTAGAATCAGTTTTTCTGACTCAGGAGTCTCAAAACGTCGAGAATTGGCTAAAACTGGGTAGGTCCAAGTTCACACGAATCTGAGATGTTTTATCATGAATGATGAGAATGTAATAATTGCTGCTTTAAAATATCCAGGAACTAAATCAGAACTTCCAAAATTCATTCCTGCAGAATGCAAACGGATAGAAAAGCTTCAATCTCAAGATATCAGTGATCGTGTGACAAAGGGAACACAAGATTTTTTTCTTCAACTCGACATTGACTTGGAGCTATACAGGGAGCAAACGCTATGTGATGCTAGACACTGCCTTAATGCGACGTGGAGCATTACGGAATGAAGGCGTCGTTATTTCTTAGCCACTAAGTGTAACTAAACGTTTCATGAAATGCCTAGACATTTCATGAAGCTCTAGCAGATTGTGTAATAATTGACAGTTACACTGTATGTATTGAAATTTTAGCCATTTTATGAAGTTCAAAAGCACATTTATTTGACAGTTAGTATAATAGATCAGCGTTTCACTATATCTCTAGTAGCAAGCTAGCTGCAGACTGGTCCCATCTGGGCGCCAGAAGAAGAAGGCTCTGGTCGCAATCTGGAGCCTGGCTGTTCCGGCATTAGCTTGCGGTTCTGGCACTAGAAACAGGGATACCAGGCTTCGGCCCGTATTGGGCATATTTCTTGATATTTACTAAATATACTTGGACTCTGTCTTATCGACTGTCGACAAATTTTTACCGACTGCAGTTCCAATTTTATAGTCTTTTGCGATTAAATTTTACTCAGAAGGTAACATTTTTACGATAAAATAGGCATTGTGTCAGCCTGGTGAAATTAAGGGATCAAATGCTGAACAAGACTCTGGCCTCTGTCATACAAGCCTGACGTTGTTACTAGGGATCTTTATAACTATTCTATCCATTCCATGAAATGACTAATGTGCCACCGAACAAATGGTCTAATAATGTTAAATGAATATACTTTTATGTGATCATCACTTAACCATAGGTTTCGATTGTTTTTAAAATATTAACATAAGCGTACGTGTGCATTGGCTCATCTGTAAGTTTAAGAAATCTGCAAGTCATTCTAAACGAAGTAACAGTCCGATCGAAAAATTGAAAACGCCAATGGATTCGCCCCCGAAAAATTTCTAGGAGGCTTTTCTCTTCTTTTAACCATTTTTTACACAAAAACACTATCTATAATTCTTAAAAATTTATCAAACGAAGTAAAAAACTTTACTCGACTCGCGAGTATACAATGGAAGGAGATATGAAGTACGAAACTTTTTTTAAAGTCAATAACTGACTGTTTAAACATTATTATATTCCTTCTACGTTAAGCGGCATTATAGACTACAATGTGATTTTTCCTTTTCTTCTTTTTCTGCTGTTTCAAACAGATTTCCCTGCCTTTAATTTTGTTTTGAATCCCCTTTTCTGCTCCCTGCCCTCTTATTTCGGCTGATTTGTTTCCTATCACTTCTTCCAGCCTCATTGTGCTTTCCTCCTCTACTATGACACCACCTTGCTGTACTCCCTTCAACTGCTTCTCGATTTACTATAACTTTTCTTTATCCCTCTTCTTCCATTCTTCTAACCGATTCTGCAGCTTGATTATTCTATCTTTCCTTTCCTTTCTAACATCCTTTAGAGACCGCCCTAATTCTTCATTCGTACCCTGCACTTGTTTCAGTTTTTTTCCCCATCTTTCATCCCTCTTTCTCATTTCTTCTCTAAGCTGTCTCACTTCCTCATTCCCCGTTACATTTCCCGTCCTAATGACCTCCAATGGAATCTTCCCTTCCTCAAATTATTTTCTTGACCTTCTCATTTTCATCAATAGTAGATCCAACACCCCTTCACATGACTCCACCCCTGTAAACTTAACTGTCTTTCTCTCGCCTTTTTTATCCTAACTACTTTTTCCCTCCTGCTGTGACTTATCTTTTCCTTCTGGCGATTTTATCACCATTGAACTCTTTCTTAAAGGACTTTACTGAAAACTTTTCTTCATACTATCATCCAATTCTTTTTTCCTCTTTATCCAATCTTTTAAAATGTTTACCACCTCCATGCTATTTGACCTCTCTTTCTGACGACCCTTATCTCCTCAATTAAACTTTTTCCCTCGACCAGCCGCGACCCCTTTCACTCTTGTCTGCGGCTTTTTCTACTTGTTGCAGTGTAAATAAGTTTGCTTTAACCTCAGAGTAACTGTTATCCAAGAGCCCGGTCGATTTTTCTACCTTGAATCGACGGACGATTCAAATGTTTACTAATCGATTTGTCATGAAAACATGTCCCTGAAATGAAAACGATGCCAGCGCAAATCCTGCCGAAAGCATTTTATATTAATTAATAATCGGATGCATTTTTTAAATTATATACCTTTTTTGTCCCGGACACATAAAAAAAGCACTAAAGTGTGCATTGCAATGCACAGAATTCGGAAAACTCACGGTGCTGGGTCCCAGCCTGCCGCAACCCTCGGCACCGTGGCTATAATGTGGGCGGTAAAACGTAGTTAACTACCTTTTACCTCTCAGACAAAAAAAACTGTCAACAAGAATTGTAGGTAGGGACCTGATGAATAAAAAGCACCAAAGGTGCCAACTCTCACGTTGCCGGAAACCGCCAACACCGTGGGGCAATCAGCGCGCGCTCGGGCGTAGTTTTCTTACCACCGCGCTTCTGTACGCGACGGAATCTTTTTCCTTTTTTAAGAAATCGACCATTTTATTAACTTACGTTATTATTTGACGCACTCACAATTACAACAAGTGTTAATGAACAATTTTTTCGAATTAGGTATTCTATAAATTCATTTATAAGTTTGGCTCTTTCCTTTTTTTTATATTATTACATATAAAGTTATTCATTGAATAAAAAAATTTATTTTTCAACTGTAAATAAGTGTTTTCATGAGTTCAAAAGTTTGAGAAGTTTAAAAGTACAAAGGGTTGCCAAATCTGGCAACCCTAAGTTCCTCTACAAAGCCTGCTCTGCGGCTTTGTAGAGGAACGCTCATTTGCCAATCATCTCGTGGTTCCTGACCATTATCAAAAGAGGATCTCTTCCATTTGCCACGATGTGAGCTGTACCCA
>JAUMHM010000050.1:17732721-17749364 GCA_032362435.1 Melikaiella ostensackeni | reverse complement strand
AAACTTTAGAAGTTTGAATCAAAGAGTTGAATATTTTTCATTTTAATTTCGAAAATAATTTTCGTTTTCAATTTGTCTACAGTCTCTAAAGTTTTTACGTATGTGTATGTTATTAATTTCAAATTTAAACAAAACAGATTTTTTCTAATTATTTGTCTTGAGATTGCTGTTTCAAATTATCATATATCTAATATAAAAATTAAAAAGTGAAGTTAGAATCAAGAGCAAGAATTACATTATGATTATTACGTATTAAACTGTATTGCGTATGACGCCGCGCCTCTTACTGGAATATATATTTTGTAGTGAGGACTCAGAGTTTAGATAAATCGCTATTAGACACCTTGGAACTGGAAAGACATACCTCTACCTTAATGTACTTGAAAGCCGCATCCAGGATATAACATCAGTGAAGGAGGATGTTCGAAGCTGATACAAGCGTCTCTTTCGAAATATTTGGACTTCTAAGTAGCCAGTGTCTGTATAAATGAATTATTCTGGCCACAGCTTACATTCTGGCAAATAGAAGAGATCCTCTCCTGAAAACGGTCAGGAACAATGAGATGATTGACAAAGGAGCCTTCCTTTACAAAGCCGCGGAGCAGGCGGCCGAGACCCTTGGCCTATATCTTAACATCAGATGTAAGAGAAGCGCACTACTCTATCTAGATGACTTCCTCTCAAAGGCTCGTGCGAAGGAAGCTTAGGCCAACAACTTTCTCGAACAGCTCCCCGAAAAGAAAATGCACGGAAACTTTTACAGACATGTAAAACATTAGTTCTTGTCGACGAAGCTAACGTTTGCTTTTCTTAAATCAACCGGATTCAATTCATGCACAGAAGGTTTCATTATTGTGTGTCAAGACGGTGTTATTTCCACCTTGGTACACTGTAGCTGCATTTTGCGTCAAAAAGTTCTCAGCGATACAGGTATATACTGAGTATTTCTTTTAGCTTGAGACATCGAAATATCTCAAGGAATACGCATCTAAGAAAGAAAATGTCTGTAATAGAAAGTCTTTATTTAAAGGGGGAAAAGTGACCCCGAAAAAATTTACCCCACACCTTACCCCCTAGGGTAGGGAGGGGGGTAACTTTAACATTTCAAATGGGAACCGATCTTTTCTATTTCAGATTCAGATTCTCCATTAAAAACAACGTAGTTGAAACTTCTGGTTCTCAACAATCGACTCTAGCTCGGTGAAAGCGTTCAGCAGGGCAGGATCGCGGTAAACATCATAAGAATGACAAAGATAGTAATAAGGCACTTTCAGGGCTGCATTGTGTCTGTGGAGATACGCCGTTCTGCGTGAGTGGGACACCCAGATAGTATGTGTCATAGATGCTCAGAACGTGCATGTTACGCTCTGCACCTATCGCTAGAAACTTCTTGTAAAATGCGACCACTGTATACCAAGGTGGAAATGACACTGCGCTGACATGCAAAAATAAACCCTCTGCGCCTAAATTAAGTCTGGACGATTTAGGGAAAGGAGACGTCAGCTCGATCGACAAAAAGTGATCTCTCACATTTCTGTGATAGCTTCCGCGCATTTTTTTGTCGTGGAGATGTTCGAGGAACTTGTTGACCTCTGATTGTTTTACACTGGCATTTAGAAGTGAGGCATCTAGATAGAATAATGCACTTTCCTTATTTCTGAAGTTAAAATCCAGGTCAAGGGTCTCGGCCGTCTGCTCCGCGGCTTCGTAGAGAAACGCTCCTTTGCCAATCATCTCGTAGTTCCTGACTATTTCCAGGAGAGGGTCTCTTTCATTTGTCACGATGTGAGGTGTACTCCAAATAAATCGGGCATAAAGACACTGGATAAATAAAAGTCCGCGTCCGCCTTTAAGGCGTGAGATGTATAGCTGCGGTACGGACGAGTAAATATACAAGTTCTTCTGCTTATGCATGATCTTACGAATGCGGCTATCTGGCACGCCTAGGTATAGGTAGGTCTTTCCGGCATCAAAGTGTCTAAAAGTACTCCTCTCCACGATCTCAGGGTCTCCCGGAACGTTAGCAAATCGTCTTCGCATCAGATGAATCTTGGCACACTTGTTAAATCCAAAGTTCCAAAATCATAGACCTTCAAGTCATTTGCATGAAATATATGAGTGATCTTATGCTCGCGATCTTTAGTCTCGCCGCAGACGTACCCATGAGAATTGCGTACTGCGAGACATGGTAGCAGAAGTATGATGCGAAAGAGGAAGGGCTCATAATGTCGCCCAAAAAGACGCCCCTCTGGAGTGTGATGCTGTTAGTTGTCACACGACGTCTTCCAGATGAGATAGTAAATCCCGTTTTTTTGAAGGGACATCAATCTCGCTATGCATCCCAGTACGTGTAGCTGAACCTTCAAGCTTTTCAACAGACATATGATAAGTTTATGGAAGGATGAATCGAAAGCTTTCTGGTAATCATTCCAGGCTAGCGAAATATTGCGATTGTAGGCTGCAGCGTTTTTGCAGTAACTGTCGATTAGCAGGTTCTCATGACAGCCTGCTACACTTCTTTTTAATTCACGTTTTTCGTAAATCTCTCTCCACGCAGGTCCAATTTTCCGAACAATCCTGTCGTTCATGATAGCTGTAAAGATCTTATACAGCGTGTTCAGACAAATTATTGGCTTGTAGTTCCTTGCGTTGGACATGTCGCCTTCCTTCGGTAGGAGAATAGTGCATCCTAGCACCAGACACTGCGGAATGGGCGCCTCCAACTTTAAATACGAAGTGAAGATCCGGGCCAGATGTTGGCGTATAGAAGTAAACTTCTTCCACCAGAAGTTCTTTATACCATCTGGTCCGACATCGGAAAAGTTCTTTGTGACCCTCAGTGCTTTTGACACCTCTTCGGCAGTGATTGGCGGACAGTATTCCTCGGACGTTATGAGGTTGATGCACAGCTTCTTGAAACGCATGATGTTCTCAGTGTCTTCATGCAATGGAAGTTGAACTTCGAAAATCATTTCTGATGTGTATTGGTGGATCCTCACTTTGTGAGCGAACTCTTGGACCCTCAAAGTAAATTGCTTACCAGATGCTATGTTGTAGATCACACACTTAATACGGCAAGCGTTCTGTCAAGCTCAGCCGATCTTCTTGTTCAGTTGATGCAAGCGTCTTTTGGACTTTCGATCTATCGTCAGCTTCTGTTCGATTTAAATAAGCCAAAGCTCTCACCACATCATAAACTGAACAAGTGATGGTCCAGAGGTCGGTCTCCTATGAGAGATGTCTTTATGTTTCATTCTCGCGTGCCAGAATGTTGCCATTTCCTGCTTAGTGTACCGTAACCGCATTTTGCATCAAGACGTTCTCAGCAATAGGTGCAGAGCGTGTCTTGCACACCCTGAACACATTGCACATATACTATTCGGGTGTCCCACTCACGTGGGAACGACTTATATCTACAGACACAATGCGGCCCTGAGAGTGCTTTACTATCATCTTTATAGCCAATAGTCTCTATCGAAGATTCAAGGTCCGACGTTTTCGGTTCCAGCCGATAGCAACAACACACCTAAGGACGAAGAAAACGAGGAGATGTATCGAGACCTTGTATCAATTTATATTACCTCATATTTCATATTTTATAAATAAATAAATATATATATAAAAATTATGGAGCATTCTGTAGAATTTTGAATTGTTTCCAAGCTAGTGAGTCCCAATTAAATGCTTGATAATTCCTGGGTACGCTTGTATACGGCATACCTTTGTCGATGCTCTTACTAAGATGATTAAATTAACTTGTAACTAGTTTTCATTAATTGATCAACATCATCAAACCCGTTGATACACTCTCTTGACCACCATGCTCTTCCTACATCAAAATTATATCCAAAAAATTACCAAGTAATTTTCCGTACACGCATGTACAAATAAGGTTCAGAAAAGTCCTAATTAATTGATTAGTCATTCTAAAAGGGAACCCAATTATACCTTACTAGGGCGAAAATCTACAAAAACTTACCAAGTATTTTTTTTTAGTATGCATTTTTAATTGCAAACACACCCCAGACGAAATATCTTTGACGACGCTTCCACTACGATAGTTTAATTAACTTGTTATCAGTTTTCACTAATTAATCAACATCATGAAGCCCATCGTTACACTCTCTCGAACTCGAATCTCTTCCCAGATCAGAATTACACCCAAAAGAATTATCAAGTAATTTTCAATACATGTGTGCACAAGTAAGGCTCAACAAAGTTCTAGTTAGATTATTAGTCATTTAAATCAGGCCCTTAATTGTACCTTACTAGTGCATAGGTGTACGAAAAGTTACCAAGGTGTTGGACCAATTAGAACAAAAAGGCTCTATGATTTCTTGATTTCCTGTTTTCATAATTTATCTACGGTTTGATAAATTATTTCTTTTAATCTTGGACTCACGTTATAATATCGCTGTTTAATAGTGTCGCCACCCTAAACAACTGTTTTGTGTTTCATTAAGTAAGTCGCTCAATGTTCTTTTTCCTGGTAGATTTTCAGTTTATTTTCTAACAGTTTCTCTAATTGGGATTGTTGGCTTTCGTTAGGCTCAACAATACTTTCGCAAATCTTTGAAGAACAATTATTTCGTTCGAATCCACGTATGCACTATTATAAAATATTTTCTCTGGTTTGTTTTCCTCATCCATTTTTCTAAAGCTAGGTTTTCCTAATCTAAATGAGTGTTGTGTGCTTGTTTTGTCACTAGTGTCTTGGGTGAGGATGCTCTCTAGAGATTGAAACTTGTTGCTTGTGGGGATGCTGATTAACCTAAAAATATCCTTCGTAGGATTTGTTACAGGAGTTTGGGTGATTTTGAATTTTCGGGATTAGTTAGAATTGTCAGTTGCTAGAGGGATTTCATTATCTTTTAAATTTGGAATACTTTTGTTAAGCTCTGTTGTACTTCTTGAAGTAACACTGCCGCCGAATTTTCGCTCCTTATCCTTATTCTTATCTCCTTCTTTCAGTAACCGTTCACTCTGACGATTCATGTTTTCAATTTCCTTATTTTCTTGAACTGTACTGACTGGTTCTTTTTCGTTTTTCTCATTCCTTATGGGGAGGAGCAATGTGTTTGGGTGTTCTTCCATAGTATAGCGAGTGGGGGGGATTACCTGGTAACCCCCAAGTTTCGTTTCTTTGCCGATGATAATTGGAATTACTTCTTATCCAATTATATCAAAAGTTTCTCCGTTCGCGACCAATACTTCTCGCGAGACGGGTTTGAAAATTGAATAATTGGAATTTCGTATCTTTCCCAATAATTCAAGTTTGGCGACTTTAGATTTCATAAAATAAAATTTTAATTTCAAATAATTATTACTGAACATCTCGAATTTTTTTAATCGATTCAAACCCGATCCTATTCTTTTCAAACTTTGAATCGTTTCACTAAATTCTGAAACGAAAATTCTTAAAACATATCCACTTTTTGGTTTTTGATTTAATCATTTCCCATATGAAGCATTATTTTCATAAACATGGGTATAATATCTTGCAAATATTGCATTGCACTTTTAAAGAAAAATGTTAAATATTACATGGCAAATCACATATAAAGATTCACATATTGAAATCAGATCAAATGAAGGGTGGCTGATCATAAAGAGGTAAGGGACATTTTTCCAAAAACCCTTTTTTTGCATAGAACATTCTTATAAAATCCAATACACATGATGTTGAAAGGATTTGTTCAAAATATATTTTTTATAGTAGTAATAAAAAGCTGGTTATGCAAAAAGAGGTGAGGGACATTCGGTACATGAATCTCACTTAGTATGCGCTTGCGCAGTGTCGCCAAGTCGCTCGACGCAGCTGGGCGTCGTCTGCTGTCGTCTGCCTTAACTTGCATTGACGTATTGGAGGAATGTATTATTATATTTTCTCAAAGTCTAAGACAGTTTCCTGTTTATATTCCTGTCCACAAACTTCATGTAATACCTAAAAAATATATGTTTCATGTTTGATCATCAACATTCATTTAAACTATATTTTATTCATTGATCTGTAAAACCGCATTCTAGCAAGATCCTAACCTCAGCAAAGTTCAATTTCTATATCCATTGAAAATATAGATTTTTGATCATGAAACTATGTTTTATTGTATTCAGCAAAGACATTTATTGAAATCACTTCACGTTTCGAAATCAAAATTAAGAATTTAATTATTTTTTAACTTAAAAGTGCCTCAGTACGAGAAAGCATCTGTTGCACTGCAACACGGATGCATTCGGAGCTGAATTAATTTTTTCGAAAAAACTCTTCTTCCCTGTGTTCGCCATACCCATATCTCGGGAAAAAGTCTTTATTTTTGTAAACAGAGTAAAGTCTAAAAAGTGAGTTGTGTTTCTTTTTCTGAACGAACTTTTGGATTTTTCAGAACAAATGGTGGATTTTTTTAATTGGGTGGCAGGTATGACAGAATTGCCTACCAAGGGGGAAAAAATAATTTGGAGACTGAGATTGGGGCAAACACAATAAGAAATTCACTTGTTAAAAATAATGGTGGTTTATTGCCACTTACAATCCGCAGATCCTCGGGTCTGTGGCAAGAGTCCAAGAGGTGATGTTTAAGCCCACACGGGCGTAATAATGGTAATGAAGTGGTGTCGAAAATAGGTTGAAGTGCAAGAGCGCTAACACGGGAGAACGCCTAGCCAAGGCTGAAGACGGGGTATCTGTTCGTGAAATACGCCCAGATCGAGTTTTCACTGCGTTTAACTGATGTCGAGAGAGAGGTTTGACGCCAAGGATGACTGTGTACACTTAATCATATCGAGTGTCTATACTCAAACTCGACAGTCGGAAAATCGGCTATACTCGGAAGCAGGTTTTCTGCAGTCTTCCTCTCCCCTAGCCACACTGTCAGGCAAATGCAAGTACTTTTAATAAAAGACGGATGCAGCCGCGGATTATCACAGGGCGTGATAATGTTTCATACGTCGAATGCCCTTGATTTGGTCGGGAATTTTTAAAAACGGTACAGTACAACAGGTTTTAAAACTCCAGTGCTAAGGAACCTAAATGTACGTGCATATCCGTAATAATAATGATAACGCTCTATTAGTCGATTTTCCAATGTCTAAAATGTGCAAATTACTACAGAATTTCCTAGAATTTGCAAACTCTCCAACGTTCGATATACACATTATTTTCCATGGTTTAAAAAATATATTATCAACATGAATTCATACGTAGAACGTTGTGCGTTCTTCTTACGAAGAACACACACAAGTCGTTTGAAAAAGCTCCAAATTCACGTCGATCATCTGAAAGCATGTGAAAGTGTCTTACCTAACGGACCTCTCTGTTCTTTCATACTTTTGAGACTCTCCTTCAAAAACAAAATTGCAAAAAAATCTGAAATTTTCACAGGACCTCTTTGTTGTATCCTTCTATGATTTCTCGGTTATTCAAAAGAATCGTGAGCAAAGTTCAAACTATGTTACATTTTTGATATCCAGGGATAGGGCTTACGTGCATAAGGTGCTAATTTCAAAATCAATGATCTCAACTTCGTTCTAGTCAACCTCTTTCTAATTGCACAAACCGTTAGATACCACTTTATTGAATCTATATTCCCAATCTGAAAAAATTATTAAGATGATTACTTCATGTTGACAATACCCTAAAAAAAGGGTGGAAAGAATCATTATAACGAAGTTATAAGAACACCAGCAACCTACGGCCCTGCGGGCCATAGCAAGGAGTGGGAAGACGACCCACGTTACGCTGTTGTCCCAAAACTCGAACGAAGATAGTCTCTCGTTACTCGCCAACCGATTTAGGCGGATATTTTTTTGCGGTGTCGAGCTTCCCCTACCAATCCTCGGGTACTCCAGGAGTTTAAAAGTCCATCCTGGACATCATCTTATCAATGACATTGGTTCTCGGTAGAGCGAGATTTTCCAGCGCTCGGGGTCAGCCAAGTCCCCACCTCTTTGTAAGTGTTACAATAAACTGGTTTTACTTGTACTTAATAGTTGTTATCTCTGGCTTAACCTGTTTCTCAACTTTTCAAAATCTTCCCTATCCCTCAATTTGCGAGATCCCTCACATCATTTCAGAAAATAGGGATTAAAGGGACAATACGTGTGTGTGCCCATATAAAACGTCACACGTCTAGGAGTGTGGGAATCTAACATTTGTGACGAAGTGTGACGTGGGGGAGGGAGGGTTGGTCGTGCTCTATGACGCTTACGGAAAAGCTTATTCGACGAAATCAGAACAAGTCTTTCGAAAAAATCAGAGTGTGATGTGACGTCTAGGGGGGGGGGGGTCAAGATTTTGTTACAACATGTGACATAGGGAAGGGGGGTCTAAAATGGGCCAAAAACGTGTGACGTATTATATGGACGACCCCTCATGGCGATTTTCTGTGTCTGTGAAGTGTGCGCAAAGTGCCAGATTCTTCTACTATAAGATTATCGTGCAGGAATATTGTATTCCCGCACAGTTTAACGTATTATGCATTGTAATCTTGAAAGCTTAATTATTGCTTTGTTCGAAATGTTAAAACTTAACTTTTTATACCCATAAATTATTATTATATTTTTGAACAGTTTTTACGTAGATGCTTTTGCAGAATTATCAAAGAATTTTTCAACATCTGACAGAGAAATCCCTCAAACTTTATACAGCAGAGTACAGCCGATGAAATTGTTTCAACATAACATGAGAATTCCTCATCGCCCAAAGAAAATTCCTCCCCACTACACGAAAATTCTTTTTCTGCATTTTCTATTCCTCAATGACCTAAGGGAATTAAACCAGGTTTCTAATTCGTTTGAAATAATGTTTTACGATATTAACTTTTAAATAACACTTCACAAAAAATTTGTGAAATTTTGTATAAAACATTATTTATCGATAAATATTACGACCAATATGTGAAAATTATTTTTTCCATCACTGGAAAAAAGTTATTTTGAAATTATGGAAATAAAAAATGGATAAAGCTTATTTTGTTTTTTTCCCAAACACAAAAAAAATTTGTTTCATATATTTTACCTCCCTGAAAGATTGTAAATAATGACCACGTATAGTACTGCTACATTTTTCGCAGAACTTTCTATCACATGTAATTTTTTCTGCTATTTTGTCGATCACTGGTCATTTTTTGGAGAAAGGAGAAAAAATCTATCTCGGCCCGGGTTTGAACTGGGAGCTCTGTCTTTTCATGAGTCAGCACATTAATCAATTACCCTACCGAGAACGCGTCAGACCATTTCACGTTTCTCCTAGTCGCGCTGGGTGATGCGGATCTGTTTCTAATTTAACTACTTGTGATATTTTTCTTTCCAATCTGAAGATATAACTGAATCTGGATATATAATTTCTCGGTGTTATTGTGTCGACCAGGATAATTATTGAAATAATTTTGGATGTTCATTTCCAATAATTACCCTGACCGATAAAATAACATCGAGAAATTTTTTATCACGTGGTTAACAGAAGAATATATTTTTGGTGTTTAATATTCAGTCGTCATTCTCGTAAATTTATGAATTCTTATATTCCAGTAGAGACGTTATTTGACAATTTGGCATATTGAAGAATATACATTTTTCACATATTTAACAGGCTCAAAAAAGACTTTCTTGTCAACACGATACTTGAAGACGGTTGCAGATAAATTAATGAAATTTGGTGGGCTTATTTTTAGAACTAGTACCTCAAAACTAACCAATGGATTTCTCAAACTGTTAACTATATTTTTTTTATCACTTTTATATTGTTTTAAAGATGAGTAGTTCTTAGTGAGACTTTTTCCATTAACATAATTTGAAGTTGACATAAGAATATGAAAGATTACTTGTCTTGCAACGAATCGATTGACCTATAATAGTAATACTTTTCATGGAAGATTAAGGAAGTTATGGTAATTTATAATATTGTAAAAAAATCGGTTTCATTGTAGAACTTTTTCCATTAACATAATTCGAAGTTGATGCAAAAATAGAAAATGCTTCTTGATACGAGACGAATGATTGGCCTACTTGTATTTCTATATTTTGGCTTCCTCTATGAGAAAGCAAAGTGCTCATCAGATGAACACCATACAATTATAGATACAAAGAAAGTGGAAATACTCCAGATCGAATTCACAGCTTGTTCGTAATTTTGTCGGAAAATATGTAGTTTTGAATTTTATGAGATGGAAAACTGGACGAACTTCATCTGGGTAAGGCTGGGTGGGCATTCAGGGAGATTGAGCGGACAGTTAAGAGTGGTAGGGTGAGCATTCACAAAGGGTCTCAACTCTTAACACAGCAGCGGCGTCAAGCACTTTTTATAATATACAGACATGATCTACTCGATTACTAATAAGAGTGCACAGACAAAACAGGTTGTCATCACCTTGTATTAGACTATAAGCTGTTTCAAATAACGTCCACTTATTATTATACTATAAGCTACTTTCACTCTTTTCTAAAAGTCAAGCGCTCCATCTAGGTGAAACTAGAGAAGAAATATGATGACTGGGGGGATATCGTCCTAAGCCTCAGATCCGCCTCACTTTAGAGTCAGATTTCTGTTGACATTTGAGAGATCCAGCAAAAAACAATCTTCAAAATCAACAAAAAGTGGACCATTTCAATATGAACGTTTGAACACACATTAGCTCAGAATATACATTATAATCTCATTTTTAATTAGAAGTGGTATAATTCGGATGATAATTTTAAAACTATTCGCTTGGAAGTCTACGTGGAGTTTGACGTAGAATTTTAAACGTAATTTCCAATTGCAAATATCTTCTAAGCCGTAAGAGAAACGGAAAAAAGGATGCAAATTTTGAATTTTTGGTACCCCATTGATTTGAATAATATTTATCATTCCAAAATCCACTGATCTAATGATGGCTTAAAGACATTAGACGCATGAGTAGGACTCCATAACATACTACGTGATAATCCACGTAGAATTCGACATGGAATTGTACGTGGTTTTCTTCATGATGCTTCGATTTGATCTTCAATGTTTGAATATCACGCCCGAATTTTACATGCTTTTCCTTAAGGGTGATGGTTAAACCGACTTCAATTTTTTTATATGTACGGCACTGTCTGCCTACAGTAGCGAACAATTACAATCTCATGAGTAGAAACACAAGGGCGCTTATAGATATTAACGTCTTGATGCATGTGCGTGTGAGAGATATATAAGGGTGTTTCTAAATGTAATCGTCCGGGAAGAAAGGGCACTAACGCCCGGAAGGTACATTTCACAGGAGAAGCGATTGAAGAGGCGGACCAGTACAGGAACTCCATAAGATGGTCTTACTTTGCAGTTTGATAAAAATTTGAATTTTGCAGATAGAAGGACAATTTTTTTATTATGAAAGATCGAATAAATAACTATTGATTGGTGCAAATAACTAGAAATCGATTTTTTGGGCGTTACGTCCCTTTCTTCGCGGACGGTGGCAAATATTCACGTGTTAGTGCATGTACGTGTGAGATCTGGAATCTTTTAGATCAATGTTTGGAGGTGTGTAATATAAATTAATATACACTGATTTCATACACTGCGGTGTAAGAAAAAAAAGATTCTTAGTAGTGTACCTTGAAATTTTTATTTACAACTTCTCTGGAACACTGAATGTAGGTTTATCAGACTGAATATAGGCCTGATTATTCCAATGTGCCAATGAATAATCTGGAAACATTTGTTCTTATGAAGGGTCTTAAGACATATCCGATGTTATAAATTATTTGGTATAATATGACAAGCGTGAGTTGATCGCGGTCACTCTTCTAAATCGTCGCAATCGCCCTGAGAGGACCATGAGTCTCTGTTTAAGATAGTCAATCACTTCGTCTAGGTTCGTAGATGTTCTTGAACTTATATTATGTGGACGAAGGATCTCCTCCACATGGTGAGTCAGTCTCTGAGACCGATTGCCCTTTTGAAATTGACGTAGTTGATAGCAGCCCGGACTCTGAGTTTTATGCTCATCATCCTGGCACACGCGACCACAGAGCAATACGCAAGAGTCTGCACCTGCAGCAAGCTCATATCCCGCTACAAAAATGGAGGAAGTATCTCTGTGTTCAGTATGCCAACTAACCGGAGAAGGACTTCGTTGACTCTCAATAACCATGAGACGTAGACATTCCTCATTGAGCTCTTCAGAGACTTCAACACGACCAGAGACAGGATCCTGCGGCTGCAGCCCTAACGACTGTCGACCATTAGGCTATGACGTCTCGTGTCACGGGCATGGGAACCACCCCTCCCACCGCATCTGTGAAGTGCGTTATAGGTGATGCTAGTTGTTGTCGCACTTGTTTATCGATGTTTTTTATTTCGACCTCGGATATAAAGTGGCATCGCCTAATGGATCTTTATTAATGAGCAAGATGTTGTTCAGTCACTCTGTGGGCCAAATCGGGATGAAGACCCACGAAAAGACAGTGTTGTTTGTCCCTCACGAGTTCCCGCCACGCCGTTGCGCAAAAGCGACATCTGTTCACGTCTCCATTGATCTTCGACGTCCACTTGATCGTTTTTTTGGCCTGCGCACCCTGGAGTCACTGGTAGAATGCAGTCTCAATTCCAGATCTTATCCAGTCGATGGTCTTTCTGTCTCACTTCCTCTCACAGCAACCGCCGCAACTTAGCTTGTACTGGACGAGTACTGGATTAGATTTCAGTATGGCTCAAAGTTGTTCTGACATATTTTCTGACTAATTGTGATTTGAAAAAAAACTGCACGTGAAATTACAACTGATTGTTAAGATCCCCAAAGTTCCTTTTACAGTGCAGTACATCTACTGTTGTTGCTAATAAAGAAAATATTTGGCAACATTCAGTGATATCACTAGATGACTTCATTTGATATTTTATACATCGTATGCGTACATGAGAGCCAATATATATGGAGACCATGCCGTACATATATAAAAATAGAAATTCTATTCGGATCAACTAACACCCCTACTTCCAGATTTTCAAGTTATTTTCTCAAAGAAATATTTTTACCTATGCCTAGTATGTACATGTCTTTAATGATATCTTTTTTCAGATATGTCACTTAGAGGAGAGGAATCATTTTGGCGAGTTGTCTTTGATTTTTCCTTACCAAAGAAGAGACGTAAGCATCATAGCATTGGAAGTCTGTGAACTGTTACGTTTTGAGAGGACAGATTTCAAACGCCTAGTTTCCCAGAAATCCGAGCTATATAGGCGACTAACTTCAACAGCTCAAACCAGATTAAAAACAATGTTTAAATTTAATGAAGAAGCTCAAAAACTTGAAGTAAATCCACAGAGATAGAGAGAGACAGAGAGAGATTTAAAAGAGTCATAACAGAATAAATGAGCCAAGAACATATCAAACAGGAGTAATTCAATGATCCACAAAAATGAATAACTTAATTAAGAAGTGGAAGAATTGTTCCATAAATTATTGTGAAAAATTCAATTACATTCAATTGAAATAATCGCTCATGTCTAATATAAGTTTTTGCCTCATTTTTTAATTTAAAAACAATGGAATCCGCAGTTTGAAATAAAACTTTGTAATATTGACCATAAACTGTGAGTAAGTAACAGGGACCATGAAATTTAAATTAAAAAAAATTTAAATTGGAATAAATCAAAATTTAAATTCTCCTCTAACGTCCTACATTCAAATTTGAATGCGAAATTCCTGTAAATTATAAAACTGAGAATCCAACACTCAAGTTTCGACCAAATACTCTCAAGTGCCTTTATAGAAAAAAACACACACAAAATTGAAAAAGAGGAAAGAGAAAGAAGGCAACCTCCAAATCCCCTTCCTTGCTTTTTTTCTTTCGTCTTTTTTATTTTTATTTTTTATAAACCATAGTAAAAAAAAACATTTACAAATACATGCCAACGTTTCGGTGCTTATTCAACACCCTTATCAAAGAAAGAATAACAAACCCATCAACAAGTCAAAACTCATGAGGAAAGCAGGATGCTCTCCTAAAAAAATTCACTGAAGACTAAAAACCAAATGCGTAGAACACACTTGGATATACACCTTCTTATTCCAAGCTCAAACCACGTCCAAAATACGTTCTGAATTGCAAATTCAGACGAAAAGAGAAACATTCAGAAAAACTCACTTGATTCAAGTTGAATTTAAAAAGAGGATGAAGGAAAGTTCATGAATTACGGGGCCACTTAAACATTAGTAATTGACAGTGGAGTCTCATCACAAGTCCTCATTTTCTAACTCAATTTAACTTTAGTATCGGTACATAGTGTTTTCCTTTAACTTTAAACGCTTGAACAAAAATATCGTACATTACCCACTCTAACCATACTTACTGGGAATAAGGTAACGTGTACACCTCGGATTTGACCCGAACCTTTACTCAGAGTATGATGTTTACAGACCTCGTCTTCAATAAGTACTCTAGTGGAAATTCGATTCCCAGTACCTGTAGAGCGAGGCGAAACAAAGTGTTTCAGCCCTATGATTGAAACATTGAGTGTTTCAACCCTGGGGCTGAAACACCAACCCGGTCAACTCGACCGTTTCAGCCGTAGAGTTGAAACATTTAATGTTTCAACCCGAGGGTTGAAACACCTCGTTTCGCCCCGCTCTACAGGTGCTGGAAATCGGATTTTCACTAGAGGTGTTGTGGAAAAGTCCTTTTCATACCGTTGGAAATGGGTAGGCGCTTGAACAACATTATTTCTATGACCAGTCACATGGGTGCCTCCCCGCCCCCAACGAGACGTTGGAAAGGGGTAGGGGTTTGAACAACATTATTTCTGTGACCAGTCACAGGGGTGCCTTCTCGCCCCTGCGAAACGTTGGAATGGGGTAGGGGTCTGAACAACATTATTTCTGAGATCAGTCAGAGGGGTGCCTTTCCGCCCTCAACAAGACGTTGGAAAGAGATAGAGGTTTGACAACATTATTTCTATGACCAGTCACAAGGGTGCCTTTCCGCCCCCAACGAGACGTTGGAAAGAGATAGGGGTATGAAGAACATTATTTCTATGACCAGTCCAAGGGGTGCCTTTCCGACTCATAACGAGACGTTGGAAACGAGCAGGGTTTTAAACTACATTATTTCTGTGACCAGTCACAGGGATGCTTTCCCGCTCCCCAACGAGACGTTGGAAAGAGGTAGGGGTTTGAATAACATTAACTCTATGACCAGTCACAGAGATGCCCCCCCTCCCCCAACCAGACGTTGGAAAGGGGTAGGTTTTTGAACTACATTATTTCTGTGACCAGTCACAGGGATGATTTCCCGCTCCCCAACGAGACGTTGGAAAGGGGTAGGGGTTTGAATAACTTTACTCCTACGACCAGTTAAAGTGGTGCCTTTCCGCCCACAACGAGATGTTAGAAGGGGGTAAGGGTTTAAACAACATTTTTTCTATGACCAGTGACAGAGGTGCCTTCCCGACCCCCAACGTCGCTTTTCCCCGTTGAAAATAAATAGTTTTTATTACAGAAACTTTTTTCGTTAGATACGTAATTCTTGAGATATTCCGATGTCTCAAAATAGAAGAAACACCCTGCATATGTAAGAAAAAATACTTGTTATTGACTTTTAATTACAAGAGAATATCTAAACGTGCAGGTTGATTTTGAACCAATCTATTCAGACTATTCCATTTTTCAAAATAAATAAGGTAATAATCCAAATTTACAAACATATTTCTAAAAATCTCCCCGCTGCGCGGACACATTTTCATCGCGCGCTTCGCGCGAAGTTTGACCGCGCCTACGGCGCGCGTAATATGTCTCGCGTTTCGCGCTCGACCTTTTATGTGCCTCGCGCTACGCGTTCGGTCCTGGATAATCAACTTAGTTATATTCATGCCTAAACATTAAGTGATGATGTAGATATAACTTTTTCAAAACTCCTTCGGGTTTGAGGAATACATTCTCATCATGACACTCGCGCTTCGCGCTCGACAATGCCTGAGCTCAAATTATATTCTATAGAACTGACACTTCACATTTTATTCTCATACCCAGCTGAAAAACTGTAAATCAAAGCGAAAAAGAATTAAACAAAAAGCACCCAAATCGAATACTTCCCAGTTTTGCAATATGGGAGAAACCATGAGAAAAGCTTTATTCATCACAAAATTGCTAAAAAAGTGTGTTATAAATTGGTAATAAAAAACTTGCCAAGTATTAGAACCAACCTAAGAAACAAAAATATTTTTTTAAGCATTTTTTAATTTCATTAATGCCAGCTTAGTAGTGAAATATAGAAATAAAAAATGTTTACAGGCAATTTTGCCTGTCTTTTTGAGGTGAGCAGTTTTGCGGTTGAAGCTTTCATCGCCTTTTGCTTTGGTTAGCTATAAATTTGAATTTTCGATTTTCTTAGGAAATTTTCCACATTCAGAACAAAATCTATCATTGCTATTGCAAAATGTTTAACAGCAATTTTCTATAAAGTTGAGAGGCGAATAATTTTGGTTCCCTGTCTATTTGTCGTATCTAGTGCGGTTTCGTGGGAAACTTGAATTATTACTTTTCTCAGTTTGATTTTTTATGGCTGCAACCATAAATATTGGCAGTACAAGGCTGAATAACGAACTTAACCTATCTTTTTGGACCACAAACCAGTGTGCAAAAGGAAATTTGAATTAGAAAATTCCTTCGAAAGTTATCGGGTCGTCAGAC
>JAUMHM010000050.1:17697931-17717711 GCA_032362435.1 Melikaiella ostensackeni | reverse complement strand
ATTCGTAGTTTTGCACACGATTGAAACCCGAAACACCTCTTTTCATCATAATGAATCATCGTGAAAGCATTAAATCGTCTTTTTAACTATTTATTTGTATATGTTATACAGTGAGTGCAGAAAATCAAGCGCGAATATTATGATGAGAATGCATTCCTCAAGGTCGATAGAGCCTCAAATTAATAAATATCCTTTATCATTTGAAATCAAAAACAAATTAGTAATCTGTGCATGAAAAACATTTTCCGTAACACCGAGCGCGAAACACGTGATGAGAATGTGCGCGCGAAGCGGGTAGATTTTTTCAACTACGTTTCATCGCACAAAAGAAACTTATAAAAAATCTGAGCTGTAGCATACAGTGCAAGGATATTTTCCTGAAAAAAGTGAGAGTGGTATCTCTGAAGCCGCATAAAAATTAATTCCAAAATTTCCAAACATTTTTTTTATTCTTATTCTTTGTTCGAAAAATTTATCAAGTTTTTTTTAAAATCATCCAGAGTGATCTCTAAAACATATATTTTCTTCATTGGAATAGGTCGAGACATTTTCGAGAAAAATTACTTTTTTTTCCCCTCCATATCTCGCAAAAAAAATGGGACTTCGAGGTTGAAACTTGGTGGAGTTTCAGGCCATCTGGATGCAAACTTATGAAATCAATTTCACTTTCATACGTGCAGGGGCAGATTTCGCATGCTTATTCCGCTAGGCTCTCTGCGTAAAGAAGCTTGCCGTAAAAATTTTTCAAGGTTATTTTCATGAATAATACAAGAAGTATACAGCATATGTATGAAATGAAAGTTCAATTTACCACAATAATTGGCGTAATAGTTTATATTAGCACTGTAAGATTTGTGACCAACGTGATATGGTTGATGCGAGTCCAGCTCCGGCTGAGCCATTGCTCCACTGAAAAGAGCTACACACAAAAGATTGTCGAAAGTGATGATTGTAAGATTCATTTTGCTTTTGATCAAGTTAGCAAGCAAAATGAGTCTTACAATTATCAGCTCTGATAACCTTTTCTGCTTCGATCGCGGCTTATACATAGACTCAGCGGCGGCTCAAGAGGTGATTTTTTTGACGGAAGAGAGCATCTAGGGATTGGAAGGGGTAAATCTCAAGGCTATATATCTCTCTCCACAAAAACCATCTTCCGAACTGGATATTTGTGGGGGAAGAGATGCTGTCGTGCGTTTTCTTCCTCCTTGGATCTACGCATCTTCAGAGCTGACAAGTCGAGGACTCATTCCCACTATTTCTTTCTTATCTGAGCTAACATTTTCATTTGACAATATTTTTCAACATCCCGCGTAATGCATGAAAGATGTGTAACATTTTTATCTTCATTATCACAATTAGGAGACAATTACTGTGAAACTCACCTATAGACTAGGCGACCTCCACTAGCATAATGTATTTACAAGTTATTGCTTCACAGTAGAGAAAATATTATTACTGACGCACTTATTCCATTTGACCTTACACAAGAGCACGAACATTATACACTTTCAGACGTTGACTTCACGTTAGGGCAGAGCGAAAAAATATTCTACTTTTTTTTCAATTTGGAAGGGTCCCAAGAGTTGTAGTTTGGTACCTAGCTATCCCAAAAAGGATTAGATAACTATAAACTATTCAGAAATAAAAAAAAATTGGTATATGAAGTCAATTGTCATTGAAATTTAAGGACAAGAGCAAAAAATCATATTTCTATCTGATTAAAATGGTAGTTTATGTGAAAAGTTTTTGTCATTCGGTAAAATATTGACTATAGTAGAAGGCATTTTTTTATATTTATTGAAATAGTTCGAAATAGACGACACAGGTAGTGTATCCACACAAGAGTAAGAAAATTTATCCCCTTCCCCCTCGGTGAATATTTGTCCAAGTGCAGAACATTTTTCCCATGAACTACCATCCAATAGGACTAAAATTCATCAATGTTCGAATTTACTTTTAGTTCTAATTCAATTTAATTTCAATTTTCTTCGCTCCCAAACTCAAATCGTTTCTATTTGATTTCTTACTAATTGGGAGAGGATTTCTAATTTGAACTATTTTTGAACCGAAAACTGTTAAATTACTAAATTTTTCATATTCATGGAAGATGCATGCTTTTGTTTAGCAAAGTTTATTTTCGAAGCCATTTACATTGAAATATTGTTAGACCTGCAACTTTATTTTATTCTATTTCAATTTTACAATTATTCCATCCCATGCTGAAATTTTGCTGTGGCCCCGATCGAGTGCGGATCTGGCCAAAGCCGGCTTGGATCAGGAAACCAGCACGGACCAGACCCGTGATGAAACACACGGCCCGATCGGTGCCAAACGTGGCAACCCGATCTGGCAGCGCGGTCGGCCCCCGACCAGGCCCCGATTAATTTCCTGTTGAAAGGCATATTTTTAAAATTCAGGAATTTTCTTCTAAATTAATCAACAAACAAAAAATTCAATTTAACTATTGTTCATTATTATTTAATATAATTATTTTGATTACACACAGAACGTTAGCTTCCATTACGGCGTCTTGCCGTGCGGATTCCGCCTCAATCTTCTTCATTACTGGAAATGATTCCTACGTGTGAAACCACTCCCTCTTCGGAAGCATGAAATTTTGCACGAGCTACAACTAGTACCTATTTAATAGAATTTTAGTTTCTGTAGGATGACAGAATAAACTATTAGTTTAATTCGAAGTCTATAATTTAGGTATGATATGCACCTTGCACGCATGAGCAGAACTTAAAATCCTTGAACACTTCGTTGTCTGGAACTTTTTTTACTGCAATGAGCATTAAAATTGAATCTCTGCTCAAAATTTTTTTTAAATAATGTTCGGGGAGTTTTGTGGTTCTGCATCGATGCTCATAGATAAGTCTACAGAAGCTTTCTATAAGTATTAACGATAATTCAAATGAAATATTATGTTAAGTGTGAAATAGGTAAAGGAAATCAGTATAAGGAAAAACTTACAAAACGACAGCAGAATTCCTCGTGGTTTTGAAGCTCTCTATCGAGAAGTTTGAAGTCTTCTAGACTGACGAGCGGTGATTTTAAATTGTATTTCTTTTCAAAGGACTTCTTGCCAAAGCACTTGGCACTCCTATCAACGGCCATAATTTTTTATATTTCCTTTTAGCCCTCAGCTATTTCTCGAATATTCGCACGCAATGATTTGATTTCCTCCAAAAGAGTCATATATCCTGAATAAAAAGTAGAATACAAGTAAAATAACTATATTTCGTTTACGATTTACAATCTTCTTCTTTCCCTGCGGCGTAACTAAATTGCTAAAAAAATACTCTCTGGACTTTAAATCAGAATGAAATTGTAACATAACTTCTGTTCCGTACTTCTACTTCTATTTGTGAATGTCTTGTTATCTTACCTAAATATTTGCTTGTTTGCCGTCCATTGCTTTGTGGTAAGATCCCGATCGTGATTTTGGTGTAGTCTGAGATTTTGTGACAAACTTTGATGGCTGGAATGACCTGCAAAAAATTGCATCATAAATTTGAAGGAATTTTTTCATTTGAGATGAAAATTTCAATGGAAAATCATGTTTTAAATACCACTTTTATATCCTTGAAAACTCGGATCCATAAGTTGTAAAGATATGTGTTTTAAGGAGAATATCTAGTTCACTGTTAGCAAATCTTGTTTCTCAAATTCTTCTGACTCACTATTATCGATACCGGAATGGAATATTTTATCTGCCGAAATTATGAAAAAGAATACAGTGCCAGTGAATCGAGAATGATTGGCACAGAAGCATTGAACTTGTTTTCTGAGAATTTCGACACATTAAATGCATCTTCCAAACCATTAATAAGACCAGCTGATTCTTTTATCTGATTTTCAATCATCCTAATTTTTTCTGTTAAGTCAATTTCAGAGTCTGTATTATAGGCAAACTTTTTAAATTTGAAGATATTTAAGCCGTTAACGCCTATCTCGTACGTGTCTGTTGGATTAGAAAAACGGGAAGTAAGCTAATTTAAACATTATATAAGATCTGATTGATATTGACTGCAGTCTGGGTTTTCGTGATTTTCATCAAAGTTGATGATGATTGAATAAGAAATTATAGTTAGAAATTGACGCGAAAAATAATATGAAACCCATAATCATAAGTTCTTAGCCATGCTCATTTTCTGAAATTAAAATACGAATTCATTTTTAATATACGAGTATTTAAGAATGATCTTGATGTTCGAAATCTTTACGAATTTTGCCTGAGAACTTCAAAGTCTGGCTGTATGAAGGAAAAATTGCTCTTTCCTTAGATTAAATGTATCGAAAGTAAACAAGAAAATATCCCTCAAAATAAGTCCTAAATGATTGAGTTCATGCGGGTGTACTAGATGTTCTTATTTTGGTAATATAAAAGGGAAGACTATTTGCATTACACTTACGCACGAATGAAAGTTACTAACTGATATGGTTTCTTTGGTTATACCAGATCCAACATATTGAGTAAATGGCACTGTAAAAGATTGAAATTCTTAATAAAGTGGAAATTTTTACACGTAAAATTGTTGATATAAAGAAAAAAGTTACTTTAAAGCATGTGCGTGCAGACAAAGTGAGATTATATTTAGTAAAGTTTTACATTTTTATACACCTTTTTGCAAACATTGACATATATAACCTCCAGTTGATCGAAACAAATATTTGGCACTAAATTTCTATCAAAAAAGAGCTGATATCATGTGCATTAACCGGATTCTTGATGACGATGAGGGACTCTCAAAATGATCAAAAATCTTGATAAAATGGTGATGTTGACTCGATTACAATGTTGGCAACACTTAAGTGCAGAAGTGCAGAAGAACCCAGAAGTCGATTGACTTCCAAATAATGTTATTTCAAGTCCGATGAATGATTTTGTACTTCAGATTTAAAAAAAAACATCCATATGCTTTCCATACTATTTTTAAAAAAATTATGACGGGAGCGGGTGACCAATCAATGAGAAGTGGGCACCGACATATCAGCACGGTAAATTCAATTTGAAATTACGTTGCCAACACATTATTTTCTATCATCCAGTATATTTTGTATTTACATCTATACTTTTAATACTACCCATTGAGTGTGTAAGGCCATGACGGTCTACGTACTCTATTTGATCAATGAAACGTAAAAAAGCTATAAAATCTTGTAACTGCGTACAGATTATGTTAAAAATTTCATTCAGTTCTGCAAATTAATGCCTTGTACGGTTTTCCAATAATTTGCTTACTTTTATGTAAAACATTCCAAAGTGACTAACAATAATTCATGTAATTGATATTCTCTTCACAAAATTTAATTCTGGAGATTCATATTTTACTAAAGCATTCTGTAAGTAAGCAGAAATTCTGTAGTAAACACATTTCTATTCAAAATATTCCCCATTTATGAAACATATTAAGCTATTTTGATTATTTTGTGAATTAAGAAGACAGCAAATTAATACAATAAATATACTTGTTCTCCTTAATATACAAAACACTATTCCAAATCTGAAAAACTTCCATTCTTCCATCCAAAAATGAACGAAAATTACGTGAATTTTACAATAAAATTTGACAGTACATTAGGAACAAATATTTGTATTTTTTTTTGTATAATGCACACACTCTTTATCAAGCACCATTTGCATTAGTTTATTCGTGATATAGAAGAGGCATACAAAACACTCTCATAGGACCTCCCTCATGAAAATTCATTTCTAATTTAACCATTTTGCGTCTGACATAATTGAGATCAAAAGTTAATATATCACGTCGTTTGACGTTCTACGTAGCTCCCACATATATAAAGCTTCATAGTCAGTAGAATATACGAATAATGACCGCTTTATTCTCCAGGGGTTACCCTGGATTTCTGTGCCTTCAGTGGTTCGAGTCATTCTTTTAATCTGGAAAAGAGATTCATTTTTAAGCATAACAAAATTATTTGGCGAAGTTGTTTTCAAGTCACATTCCTTGTACTTCAATTTGAAGATGTTTGAGCCAACTCATTTCAAAATCTGAAAGTTGTAACTGAAAGTCCACTTTTTGATTGAATTCAATGCCCGACCTTTTTTTGGAAATTCACAAGGAATAGTTTTACGAGTTAGAACAAGTCGTCTTGAAACTTCAGTCTTCATTCGTGGACCTTTGTTTGCAGAGCCAGGAATAAATAACCAATGCATTAAAAGTCGCTTTATTATCCCTTCACAGAATAAATGCATCAAATCGAGAATAAACATGAAAATCAAGTTTAGAAATAGTCTAATCTGCAAAAGTGGTGATTCATGCTTATGATGACGAGGTTGCGAACGTGTCCTAAAGGATTCATCAGTTTTTTCTGGACACTTTATAAGAAGAAATTGTGTTACGCGATCTTCTTCCAGTCCTCTTATTCCGCATCTTTCACAAAAATAAAATCCTTCGTGACACTTTGTACTTTATATAAAAACCCTTGCTGGCGTGTCGTAAAGGAAGCAATAAGTCCTGACATTAAATCTTTGATTTGAAATTGTGACGCCATTAGCCTGTAAATTTCACTTCAGCAATACAATCTTCCAAATAATTGTCCAGGCTAGCAGGTTTGGGATTTCCGCAATGAACGAACACTGGAAACGGCTTGTATATATCGGGTTTATAGTGTACCTTTCCCGAAAACACCCAAAACCCCTTTTCAACAGACTTAGTCAAAGTCGAACTGTCTGCATTAATTTGCAAGAATATTGTTGTCTTCTTGTGCACTTTGTGGTCGATACATTCTTGAATACCTGCTTCAATGCCGAAGTGAAAATATTCTCCAACCGATCCATCAGAGTCATGAATTTCTTTTATTTTGTAAACCGCAGAAGATATTCATAGAATTGTTTTTGCTGATTTATGTAGTTGAGTGAGCAGCTTTCGTCGTCAAATCTTCAAAACTCCCTTAACAGTCTCTTATTCCATTCCTTTCGTTACAGAAAAAATACGAAGCTCTCTTACTTTTTCTGGCTCATGTTCAATAGCTTCTACAAGGTCGTAAAAGTATTGTCCATCACAGTCCGAAGAACTACTAGATTTCTTAGAACCTGGTGATGATCCCCTGGCATCTTTAGAACCTGGTGTTGATCCACTGGCTTCTTCAGAAGCCGGTGTTGATCCACTAGATTGTTGTGAATCTAAAAATATTTAAATATATTTAATGCAACAAATTTTACGGGAAATATTCGCTTCATACAACTTCAAACTTGCTTATTTGATTATTTTGAATTACATGTTATTATCATACAATAAAAATGCATTCTCACACCTGAGTCTGCACTAGGGGTTTCAAATTCGTTCCCAATACCTGGATCGTCACGATCGATTTTATTTCCTACAGCTTTCGGTTCATCAACATTAATATTTTCTTCCTCTTCATCTTCATCTTCATCTCCATCATCAGCATCAGTACCTAAAATAATTGAATACACGTTTGTCAGTCTTCTTAGAATATAACCTTATATTTACAACAAATTGATACCATGACTATTTATGGGTATCACGTTTTGAGTTAAATAATTCCCGAATAATATTTTTTAAAAACATAATTTCAATCAAGGTTAGCCGTGACTATATGATGTCTTGATAATATACAAGTTTGATAATAATTTTAATATTAAGGTTAGGTTTCAGTGATTTACTTACTTGCATTTCCGGCATGTAAATGTGGTATCCTTGTTATCGCAGGGTATTTCTGAACCCGCGGAGTGCTTTTACATTTTGGCATTGTTTGAAGCCTTCACTTATCACTTGAAACTCAATTCAAAATTAAATCTGTCAAATCTGCATGCGTTCATTACCTTAACACATTCAACGGCATTCGCTGCGTCACTGCAGACCTACTAGGTGTTGTTCCAAGCAGTAACCCGGCCACCGGATCTGACATGATTCTGAGCCACGAAATAAACCCTATCCGGGCCAGACCGTAGCAGCCCGATCAGGGCCTGAGCGGTAACATGAAACCATTATGGCGATTTTTGCATGGGATTCTGATTATTTTGAATTTTCGAATCAATGAAATTGCTAATTTTGAAATAAAATACTAATTTCAAATTAAATTCTAATAATGTAAACGGATTTCTAGTTGATACCAGTAGAATTTCGGTCAATTTTAATTCAATTTTACAATTTTTATCTGAGGTTCCAATTCAATTAGATGGAATTAATTAAATTTTTCAACTCGATCAAATATAATTTAATTATATTCATTTTTTTATTTAATTCAATTTAATTTAATTTACTTTAATTTAATTTTAATTTCATTCCATATGTTCGAATGAAATTATCGCAATAAAAACAGAATTTTATCCAATTCAGAATGAATTATAGTTGATTCTGCAATTAAAATTTAATTCTAGTTAACTTTCACAAAACGGTCAGACACATGATAAGTTATAAAACGAATAAAACTGTTTTATTTAGTCCCCTTTTAGATAGATAGTAGAACACCCCAATACCGTCGCGACCAGTGTCGTCGTGGTGCCCCTAATTGAGGCGCATTTTTTATTTGACCATTACATAAAAATTAGAATTTTTTCCGAAAAAAACGGCCTGGTCCGCAAATTTTGTTACTCTTCAGATTATGTATGCAAAAAACTATACAAAATTGCTTCTCGGTTTGGACTCAGTTTAACATTTAGGATTTGCCCATGGTTTGGAAGGCCCTTGAAATATAGACTTTGAAAATGGAAAAACTGAACAATCTTAAATTTGAAATTTTAAGAAGTAGCAAAGAAAAAATTTTGAAGCCTAAAAATGATACAATTTTAAATTTCAGGTTTCAAAGGGAAACAATTTCAATTCGAAAGCGATCAATGCTAAAAAATTTTTAATTTTGAGTCCATAAAATTGAAAAAATGGAAATTGCACACGATTTCGTTAAAAAATAATTGAAAAATGGAGTTTTTGAAAACAGCACAATTTTACTCACATAAAGGCCTTTAGAATACAACAATAACATTTATATTTACATTAAAATTTAATATTGAAGAAATGAAAATTGTATGCTTTAGAATAGCTAAAAAAATTATGAAGCCCTCAAAGTGAATAATTAATTGTTATAATTGTATAACCTTTCAATGCAATGAAGAATTCTTTAATTTCGAATTAGAACCGCACGAAATTAAAGAATAAGAAAAAAATTGTAAAAAATTGGGCTTTCCTAGATTATTATGAGTCATAAAATTAAAGAACTAAAAAATTTCTTGTCTATGAAAGTAAAATACTCTCAAATTTAAAGCATTTGTAATTTATTGAATCCAAATTTTTAGTATTTTCAATTGTAAAATTTTAGTATGAAGATTGAAAAAAGTATTTGAAACTGAAACCCTTTGATATACAACAATATGTTTTAGAGAATTATTTCTGAAAATGTCTACAAAAAAATTGACGAATTACAAACTTGAAGCACCTTAGGTTACGAAAATGATATCAAAGTTTCTGAAAAGAAAAAAAGGGTAAAAATTTAATTTAAACACTTAGAGGTGATTTCAAAATGGGACACATAAGACACATAATAATTTTTGGAGAATTTTAAATGTGTTTGGGATCTTCACGTCGCTTTGCTCTTGCGATCTGTCACATACCGTGAAGCTGTCTTGGCAATTTACAAATGGATCAGCTTGGAAATTTTCCACAGAAAAAATGGTGTAAGATTTCGATAGATTTTAGGAAAGAAAATTATTTTACAAGTGACTGATGCACTTTATTCACGTTATTACGCAGTTGCACGCACTAACTATAACGCATGAATTATCCAAATGAGGTAATGAGCCGTTTAAATTTTTCTGACTCGCTTTCTGGCAAACTTTTGGCCAAGCGTTTTCGCTAAGAAAACCAGGGCTAGCTCAGAAATATATGTGACGTGCTCCGTTTTATCGGTAATTCTTGTTTTGGGCATCTCAGATACCAACAGGTGGACTTGAAAATGTTGAGCTACAAATTTTTCAATTTATCTCTTACAAAAGATAACATTTTGTGATGAGATTGGGTAAAATATTTTATTTAGAATTATTAACTCGCATAGTATACATATAATACTAATATTGTATGTTATCAAATGTTTTCAAATGCAATTCTTCACAAGAGAATGTTTAGAAATGTTTTTGTATTCTTGAATATAACTGTGCCGCGCAGTATTATATAATGAATAACATTATTGCCCAGTCATCAATCCCATAACTGAACACAACCTGAAATTTTTATGTGAAAACTGCACTGAAGCCTACCAACTAACTCACCTTTAGGATCGCCTATTAATTATATAAGGGTTAATTTTTTTATTCTTCTTCTCCCCACCCACCTACCGCTTTACTCATTACACATGATGAGAAATGCCGCTACGAGACAAGCCGCACATGTGTCAATTAGGTCAGGAAGACTTGCTGCGCTTTTGCTATTTTGGAGGCTGACCTAAACTTTTTTTTAGGAGAGAGATGCCGCAGGGAGGCTTGCGGCAGGGCGGATAAGCCGCGGATGTGGCAATTTGGTCAGGGAAATTTGCCGCACCCTTGCCATTTTGGAGGAAGGCTTAAAATTTTTCTTGGTGGGGAGATGGCGCAGATGTGAAAATTGTGCCAGGAAAACTTGCCGCACTCTCAACACTTTGCAGAAGGAAAAAATTTCTTTCATGCGAAACATGCCGCAGATGTGAAAATTGTGTCAGGACAACTTTCCGCATTTCTGCCAGTTTGATGAAAGACTTAACATTTTTCTTGTGGAAGAGATGCCGCAGATGTAGAAATTGTGTCAGGGAAACATGCCGCACTCTTGCCATTTAGGAGGAAGACTTGAAATTTTTCTTGCGTAAAACATGCCGCAGATGTGGAAATTGTGTCAGGGCAACTTTCCGCACTTCTGTCACTTTGGTAAAAGACTTAATATTTTCCTTATGGAAGAGATGCCGCAGATGTAGAAATTGTGTCACGGAAACATGCCGCACTCTTGCCATTTAGGAGGAAGACTTGAAATTTTTCTTGCGTAAAACATGCCGCAGATATCGAAATTGTGTCAGGGCAACTTTCCGCACTTCTGCCACTTTGATGAAAGACTTAACATTTTTCTTGTGGAAGAGATGCCGCAGATGTGGAAATTAGGTCAGGGAGACTTGACACACTTTTGCCACTTTGGAGGGAGACTCAAAATTTCTCTTGTGCGAGACATGCCTTAGATGTGGAAATTGTGTCAGGTAAACTTGCCCCACACTTGGCACTTTGGAGGAAGAATCAACATTTTTCTTGCGTGAAAGATGACGCAGATGTGGAGATTGTGTCAGGGAAACTTGCCGCACTTTTGCCGCTCTGGAGAAGAACTTAAAATTTCTCTTTCAGGAGAGATGCCGCAAATGTGAAAATGGGGTCAGGGAGACTTGCTGTAAAATTGGAAATCGGCTTGGGAGAGAACAACTGTGCATGACTATATAGTTTCCAACGTTTACAGGTTAGAATGTGCGCAATTTGACGTTTGGCTGCCGACGTGCACAGTTGGGCACATGCAAAGATGCTACATTCAAAGTTGACCCCATGCTTCATTTTTCTCGTGAAGTACTTAATATATTTTGATTCTCATCACTAAGCTAATACTGAACAGAAAGAAAAAGTTTTTATTTCAAGAAAAAGAATCTTGTTTTAATTCAAATGGATGTTGTTTTAAGAATAAAAATATACCTAAATCCAACATTAAACAAATAAAGGGATTAAATCTGTCTTTAGGCCAAAAATAGGCTTAACTTATGTTATACTCATGAACCTCACTTGATACCAAGACTGCATATAAAATAAAGACACACTTTTGTTAAGACTCAATTTAAATACTGCTGAAATCAAGCATATTTTTGGATTAAAGATAGATTTAAGCCCATTTTTGTTCTCAAAACCAGATCCCTTGGACATATAACATGATGTTCTTTCGTAAAATTAAACTTTTGTCTGCTTAGTATCAGAATAACTTTGAATAGTAAAAACTCCAAATCATAACTACTATAGGCCCTAATTAAAAAAGTTTTTTTGGCAATTTTTTTATGTAATTTAACACGAAGAATACGAAGATGAAGGATTTTTCATGTTCCGCGGAAACTCAGACCATATAATCTTTTTCTTAACATTGTAATAATGATGTGTCAGAACTAACTGCCGCCTCGGCAAAGATAACATTGGATGACGCAAAATATATTTTGTTGGAATATTGTTAGTTCTACCTGCGAGTATATGTATGTTCTGTAACGAATATGGGTGATTCTCATCAAACATGCACATGTGTGTAACAGCTGAAAATTTTATTAATGAAAGACGCTAATATAATGAGTCTAGGTGTTTTCAATGCAGTATGTTGGCCTTTGTTAGGGGCATTTGTAAAATTTGAAAAAAATATTTTTCTATATCTAAAAATTCGCATAAGTGCGAAATGTAATCTCCCCCAGCTGTAACCACCTATAGATCGGATGGTTCCACATGTAACTGAAGATGCAATTATTAACTTTGATCATGCAAATTCAGCTCAAATTAATTTTGTATATAATCTAATGTAATGATATTGAAGACATGTTTTTATATTTTTTATATTAGCCTTTTGCGAAAATATGTTTTCTGGCTCCACATGGAATACATGTAAAAATGCTCTCCATAAATTATAACTTTTGCATCAATGCTAAAATGTGTATTAAGCAAAATATAAGACATTTTCCGCGAAAACCAGACACGTGCCCTTTTTACTGTAATTTCCCTGGCACGCTGTACTATATTTCTACGAAAAGCAACATATTCTAAATAAGTTGTAGCACAACATTTGTATCCTAGTAACCTTCAAACAAAATCACTTGTAGGTTTTGAGAATTTAATCCATTTTTTCTTTGAATTGAGAAAAATATGGCGTGTAATCTCCCCTGGGCTGTAATCTTCCCTGGCATGTTTTAGAGCAATTTGAAGTTTCTAACAACTTTTAAAACAGATAGTAGAGAATATAGTCATTTGATCTACTTATGCATGAATGTTGATTCATGTTAAGAAAAAAAAAATGAAGGATTTCTGTAATATATTTTTAAAAATTATTATTATTGTAAGTGTAAGCTCCCCTGGCATTACAGTTCTTGGACATATTTTCGGCATAAAATAAGATTTCAATGTACTTTTTTGTCAATTTGGGCAATCATAGTTTACATGCATTTAATATACTATGTAATAAGCCATATACATTTAATGAAAATAAGCTGGTTGAAGAATACCCATGATTTTGCAACTTTATTTTTATAAACAAATAGAGTGATCCTGCGTGACCACGTGGCATACGTGTATCGTACACCACCATACATACATCTAGACAAAAAAGACCATTTTTATCTCTAGTAATATTTTAATAATCCAGTCACGAAATTGCCGCTTTCAAAAGAATCACCCATATACTACGACGCAGAATAGAAAATCCTTGGGCAGCAATCGCTTATCATACTATGAAAGCAGTTTAAATAAAAACACATTTGTTGGTCGAACGTCAACTTCGTCGAGGTTACACAAGTCCTAAAAACATGTAGAATTATTATACTCAAGTATCAAAATTGTTTTCAACAAAGGCTGCGGTCTGCTTGGACGAAATGAAATGGAATTCAATTTTACAATATTCAAATGTCCTAAGCTGAAAAATTGAAAACCAAGTTTGAAATGATAAAAATTCTGGGAAAACTTTAAAATTTAAATTTTTTAGTTTGCAACGTTTAATTTCCATTGCTATCAACTTATTAAACTTCATACTGATGAAATTCATTCATTGTAAATGTTTTATTTCCAAATATCGCAAATTCTATTAATGAATATTTTTTATTTAGAATTTAGCCAAATGTTAAAGTGTTCAAATTTGAAATTCTGAACAATATTAAACATAAAATCTTAAATTCTTAACTCTGCTTCATGCTATACAAATTCTCAGAATTGTTAGATCAGAAGTGTAAAATACTGAAAATTGAACATTCAAATTAATTTTTTTTTAAATTTCAATATATCAAATTATGCCAAACTTCGTACTTTCAGAATCTATGATCGAACAATTACTTCGCTTCACCTTCAGCAAATTTTTTAATTTGCAGGATATTTTTTCTATAAGCCTTAAAAATGACGTTGTGATCTGATCATTGATTTTCAATTATATTTTAGATTAAAATCAAACAACAGATCAAAAATTGGCTGTGTCTGGGTTCACCGAAATTCGGTGAGCGTAAAACGAATATTTTCGCTGAGCCCAGGGAAACTGGAAGGGCCGACTAGGTTCACTGAAATTCAGTGGGCGTAGACCAAATATTTTCGGTATGTTCAGACACTTCGTTAAAAATTACAGATTGAGATGAAATCAAACATGGAAAGAAAATGAAGATATAGTTGATTTAAATTTTATGTACGAAAAATTGACAATTATAATTTTTTGAACAGTCAGAAAGAAGGAATCGAGTGCAAGAGGCAGCCATGATAGAATAAGTAAGGATTTAAGATTTTAGGTCGATGCAATGCACATATTGAAAAACTATAAGAGACTTTTGTGTATCAAACAATTTGAAGGATTTCGAATCCCAAGGGCTCGAGCTGAAAAAATATACAAATTCGAAGCCCTTTAGTTGATGAAAATATGTAGAAACTCCTAAATTGAACATTTTGAATTTGAAAGGATCAGCATCTTAAAACAATAGAAATTGAGAGTAAATTCAATTTGAAACTATTCAAATTTAAAGACTATTACTGAATAATTTTCTAAGCTCCCAGTTTGAGAAAGGTTGTCGAAGCTTTCAAATTTGAATGAATTTTCTTGAAACAAAAAAAAATTAAGTTGAACAATTACCAAATTTTAAAGCCTTTGCAATTTAACTATGCACATTTAATGATTAAAAAGTCTGAAAACTGAAAAAAAAGCTTAGAACCGAACTCTAGTTAATGAAATTTACAAATTTAACTAGGAAGAGAACGTAATAACTCTTAAATTTAATATTTCAAATTTGGAAGGATCCGCATCTCAGAAAATTAGAAAATTCAGGGGAAGTTCAATTTGAAACTATCAAGTTTAAATACCTTCATCAAATAATTCTTTAAAAGCGTGATTTGAAAAAGATTCAAAAGCGATGTAAAAAGGAATATGATTTCTGACAAACAAGTTGAAGAACTTTGAGACGGAATTTGAAAACCATAAAATAATTCAAAAGTTTTCAGATTTTGAAAGCTCTAGTTAAGAAAAAATACAAATTTGAAGCTCCTTAGTTGATGAAAAAAAATTGAAGCTCTTAAATTTAAAATTTTGAATTTGGAAGTATCCGCAATGAGAACACATGATTTTTAACGAAAAAATTGTAGAATACAAGATAACAAATGAAGAATGGCAGTACAAAACTATATAACCAGCATTCTTATCGAAAATGGGTTTATTGCATAAAATTTCTTGAAACTAAAATACACATTGTGTTGAAAGGATTTTCATAGAATATTTTTTTCGTATAATAATTACGAAGAATTTGTAATAAAACTTGAAATAAAATTTTGACATTGTAATAATTTCTCTCAACCTCCTAGCGTTGATCTTTTTCGAAATTATAATTTATTGAGAAAAATGCAGCTAATTATTTTTCGATTTCTAAGCACAAAATTTCTGTCTTATTGTAATATCACGACCTTCGATTTTGATTGTCTCGGAACAGAATATTTTTCTAGATGAATCCTTTTTTATTGCGATTCAGTATCCCCATTTCTCGGGAGCAAGTTCCTATTTTTGCAAAAAAAAAATTCTATTTGTAATCGCTATCTAAAGCGAATTTTGAAAAACCATGAAATTTTAATCTCGAAATTCTTGGTCAATTTTATCTGAATTGGCTAAATCTTTAACTTCAAACTTTGTTTACTCGTATTCAGAAACGTAATATCTCTGGATCATGTTTATTTGTTTTTTGACTTTTCTGTAATGATTTTTAAATTTTCAAAAAATATTTGATATGAAGAATCCAGCGAGACATTCGTTTGTCCAGTCAAAAAATAGAAAAATTGAAAGGAAAAAATTCCCGTGTTTTTGGAGAAAAATTTCCATATTTTACTTTAAACTGCTGTAGCACTATGATCCCTCTATCCGTTCGATTACAATTCATATTTTTTTGATTAAAATAAAGTACCAGCAAACATTGAAGGAATTATTTATTCAATTTCATTATTTTAAGCCAAAAAAATGATTTCTTTGAATCAAATAAAAGTGTTTCTGTACCCTCCTAATCTAAGTTAATGAAATCCTACTGATTCCATTCGAAAAAAGTGAGCCACTAATCATTAATAGAAAATTTCTAATTCGGTTAGCAAAAATATTTAATGATTCGGTATTGGGAATAGGAAACATGACAAATAAAAAAATTCAATAGAAAACCCGACTGTGCAAAATTTTTAATTTTATCGGGATCATGAAAAGGCATAATTGTGAAACTTATAAATAGGCTACGTCACCTTTACAAACATAATGTATTTACGAGCTGCTGCTTCAAACTGGAAAAACAAGAATCATTTGCACACTTGATCTATTTGAACTTACTTTATTCACGTTAAAAATAATCCCTTTAAGATGTATGCATACCTGACACATGTTGAATCACTAAAGAATTAGCTAGTATTTTCAGAAATTGACTTTAATAATTTTAATTCAGAGAAAAATCAAAATCATAATTTCAAATTAAATTTTAATAATTTTCCTACTATTCAATTAGTGAGATGCCAAATTATTACTATTTTTATTAGTCAAACATTCAACTACTAATTCAATTACGGAGCCGTTCAAAAATACGTCACACAGCCCAAGTGGGGGGGAGTAACAGGTTTTGCGACGAACTGTGACTTGGGGGGAGGGGGTAGTTAACGCAGAATGTCACATCACACATGGAGAATATAAACTTGAATAACAATTTTTTCAAATGCTTGAAAAAACGACAATTAGTGATTTTATTTCACAAGCAAAGCATCTAAATACAGACTTCACAGTCTTTCTCCTATTCCCCTCTCTTCCCCTTTTTTCAAAAAATTCTTCTTCCCCTGTTTTCAAGAAACTTATCCCTTTTCTCGTTTCTTCACATGAATGCGAACTGCATTGATAGAGCCCAATAAGAAAATTCATTTTTTTCATAAAAAATTATTTGTTAATTGAAAATTCAACTATTCCATCATTGGTTGAAAAAAATCGTTCATTGTTGAAAATTTATGTATTTTGATGTGAAGTCGTCTTTTTTGGTAGGAAATTATCGTTCTGATTAAGAATTCAACCACTCAGTTGAGAGTTGAATCACTTTGTTAAATATAAACGTTTTTAGTTAAAGATCCATCTCTTTGGTTGGAAATTTAACTAATTTTGTAAACACTTTTCTTGTTGTTGAAAATTGATTTTTGTAGCTGCAAATATAACTATTCCATTTTTGGTTAAAAACTAACTTTTTTGTAGAAAATTCATGTTTTGGGTTCAAAATTCAACAGGTTTCTAGACGAATGGCCTTTTTGATTTGAAAAATCAACTCCTCAGTGGAAAAATGGTCTTTTTTGTTTCAAAAACCATCTTTTTTGAGAGAAATTTGTTCTTTTTTGGTTACATCCAATTGTGTTTGATTTGAAATTAATTTTTTTTTTGGTTGAAATATCAGCTACTAAATATTATCTTGAGAATTTATCTTTTTGGTTAAATAGCGTTTTTGATTAAAAACAAAAATATTTTCTTGGTTGAAGTATGAACTATTACATTTTTAATGGAGAATAAAATTTTTGATTGAAAATTCAACTATTGGTTTGAGAGTTCGTCTCTTTTGCTTCAAAATTGAACTATTTGTTCAAAATATCATCTTGCCTGGTTGAAAATTTATACTTTGGATTCAAGAGTCAACAGTTCTCTAAAAAGTTCGATTTTTTAGCTCGAAAACTCAATTATTTCGTTGGAAATTCATCTCTTTCGGTCAAAAATTAAGTTTTTCGGTTGAAAATTCACCCATTTTCTTCGAAATGTAATATATTTCGACTTAAAATCTTGAGCGCATTTTGAATTCAATACGGTAACTATAAATAACCTTCAATTAAAAGAATTGATTCCCCTTTCAGTCTCCTATTTTCGTGAAAAATCACCCTATTTCTCCTGTTCTAAATGCATTGGTGCTGTGAAGTCTTTTAAAAGGTTATGTTCGTATGTTTTATGTTATATGCTTTATTTTAGGCGATTATCAAATGAAATCAAAGAAAAAAATTTTACCTAAAAAGAGGGGGGAGTCGTATTTGTAACTTTCTCCTGGCGGGATCAAACCCACCAGGATTTGAAATTTGAATCAATTTCCTAAAGAATATAAGAAAATATTTCATTAGAAAAAAATATTTCCGTTGATTTTTGTTATGTTTTTTATGTTGACTTAGTTCTGAAGGAATCTACTCTTTATAGAATCCCGAAAGTTAATTTTCAGTCTTTCATTGAACCTATGAGGCAAATTCAGCAAATATTGTTTTGTTAGAAAATCATGAAATTAATTTCGAGGAATAATGAACCATGCAAAGATCGAAATAATAATATTAATAATCTTCAAATTCATTTTTTCACTTTGTACACATTCAAGCTCTCATATTTCCGCTCGTCTTTCGCGTGTTTTTTGTCTCACGACTTTTTCCTATCACGTCAATATGGCAGTCTATTGAATAAATTTAGATCTTACATCCCCGAAATTGAATAATTTTCTATTTTAATTCTTCAAAATTGAACAATTGCAAGGGGAGAAATCCAAATCACATCATTTCAAACAAGAAACATTCAAACGCCATTCTCGCGACTTTTTCCATCACGTCATGTGACAGTCTATTGGAAATGTTTAATTCTCACATCAATAATTTTCAATTTTAATTCTTCACAGTTGAACTATTAAGAAAGCATTCAAAAGCACATCATTTCAAACAAAAAGCATTAAAAATTAATAAATCCGCATATGCAAATATCAAAAATTGAAGAAATCTTAATTTCAAATCTATAAACTTCAATAATTTTCATTTCAAATCTTCAAATTCAACTCATACAAAAAAAGCAATCCAAATTACACCATTTCAAAACATAACGTTTCCAAATTAATGATCTTTTGAGTGGAAACTTTATAAGTCGAAGAACTTACAATTGCAAATATAAAAATTGAATAAATTTCAACTTTGCATCTATAAAATTGAAATATTACAAGAAAAGAATTCAAAATCACATCATTTCAAACTGTAAACGAGATCGGTTCAAGTGACAAGCGGCAAGTAATATTTTGCCTATCAGATTGCCGCATATTACATTTATGGCATGTAGCATTTGCGGCAAGTGACATTGTTGCATAAATCTCATTTAGAAAAAATATTGAGTCGACGCCAAATAGGCAAAAATGCAGCACATCACATTGCGGTATGTCATACTTGACAATTATGTTACATTTGTGGCAAGTCACATTTTTGTAATGTCACATTTGCAACAAGTCATATTGTGGCATCTGTTATTTGAAAAGAGAGTTTAGTACTCATAAAACTGTCAAAAATGCGACAATTTCACATTGCGGTAAGTGATACTTGACAATATATCACATTTGTGACAAGTCACATTTTTGTAATATCACATTTGCACTATGTCACACTTGCAGGAAGTCACATTCTGAAACGTCACATTTGCGTCAAGGCACATTGTGGCATCTCTCATTTGAGAGAAGATTCAAGTTCTCATCAAACTAGCAAAAATGCGGCAAGTCACATTGCCGTAAGTCATCCTTGACACTATGTCAC
>JAUMHM010000050.1:17680666-17697831 GCA_032362435.1 Melikaiella ostensackeni | reverse complement strand
ACTTGCAGGAAGTCACATTCTGAAATGTCACATTTGCGGCAAGGCACATTGTGGCATCTCTCATTTGAGAGAAGTTTTAAGTCCTCATCAAACTAGCAAAATGCGGCAAGTCACATTGCCGTAAGTTATCCTTAACACTATGTCACACCTGCAGGAAGTCACATTCTGAAATGTCACAGTTGCGGCAAGGCACATTGTGGCATCTCTCATTTGAGAGAAGTTTCAAGTCTTCTTCAAACTGGAAAAAATGCGGCAAGTCACATTGCCGTAAGTTTTCCTTGACAATACGTCACATTTGTAGCAAGGCACACTTTTGTAATGCCGCATTTGTGACAAGGCACATTGTGGCATCATTCATTGAAGAAAAGTTTGAAGTCCTCATCAAACTGGCAAAAATGCGACATGTTACATTACGGTAAGTTATCCATGACATCATGTCACACTTGCAGGAAGTCACGATCTGAAATGTGACACTTGCGGAAGGCACATTGTGACATCTCTCATTTGAGAAAAGTTTTAAGTCCTCATCAAAGTGGCAAAAATGCGGCAAGTCACATTGACGTGAGTTTTCCTTGACACTATGTCACACTTGCAGAAAGTCACAATATGAAATGTCACATTTGCGGCAAGGCATATTGTGGCATCTCTCATTTGAGCAATGACTCAAAGTCCTCAATAAACTGGCAAAAATGCAGTAAGTCACATTGCGGTAAGTCATACTTAACAATACGTCACATTTGGAGCAAGTCACACTTTTGTAATGCCACATTTTGCGACAAGTCACATTGTCGCTCCTGTTATTTGAGAAGAGATTTTAGTCCTCATCAAACTGGCGAAAATGCGGCAAGTCACATTGCGGTAACTTTTCCATGACTTCATGTCACACTTTCAGGAAGTTACGATCTGAAATGTGACACTGGCGGCAAGGCACATTGTGACATCTCTCATTTGAGAAAAGTTTTATGTCCTCATCAAACTGGCAAAAATGCGTCAAGTCACATTGCCGTAAGTCATCCTTGACACTATGTCACACTTGCAGGAAGTCACATTCTGAAATGTCACATTTGCGGCAAGGCACATTGTGGCATCTCTCATTTGAGAGAAGTTTCAAGTCCTCATCAAACTGGCAAAAATGCGGCCAGTCACATTGCGGTAAGTTATCCTTGACACTATGTCAGACTTGCAGGAAGCCACATTCTGAAACGTCACATTTGCGGCGAAGCACATTGTGGAATTTCTCATTTAAGAAAAATTTTAAGTCCTCATCAAACTGGCAAAAATACGGCAAGTCACATTGTGGCGATTCGAATTCTTTTTAATTACTACGCATAACGTTCTGCTTCGATATTCGTGGCAATTTAGCTGAATTTTTGTGTTAATTTGTTCTTCATGAACTATCCTCGAAAAGTATGATTTTCCAATTTATCATTTTTTGTATTCATCTGAGTCAGTTAAGGGCATCAGAAATCAGTGGTAATAGACGCAAAAACACAAATATGATAAGAGCAAAATTTTGTAGGCAACAATTTTATTGCAGTGAACCAATTTTGTGATAAATTGACTTAAAATAAAACTGGTATAGGATTACATATTTCATCTTTGTGAAGAATTATTCTCCAATACATCGCAAAGTTCTTTTTTGAAACATCTGCGTGCGAAGTCCGATTTCTCGTGCCAGCTTAGCGTGCGCCATGTGCCCGATTCTCGAATGTGATGGCAAAATTCATTCGCGCACACCCAACCGTGTGCGAATGAAGTCGGCCATTTATCCGCACATTTCACACTTGTCGCACAATATACTATCATAATAAAAAGTTGTTAAACATGATCACTTATAATTTTTATCAACAAATTTTCTCCAAATCGTCGTGTTCAATTCTTATGTTTTAACGGAAATTTTTTTCTTCTTGCAAAAACCTGCATAAGTTCAGTTACAAAGGTTTATTCTATGTCAATAGCATAGTGGGCCGTAAACACCGGATATTTAAAAATCCTAAATAGCTAGTGCTGATAAGTTGCTATGTGTTATTATGGATAAAAGTCTCTACTGACTTTTTGAAAACAAAAATATTCCTACGCTGTGTCGATGAGATCATATATTTTTAACTTTGAGAATTTAAAAAAATTTCGCTATGGGTACGAAATTTATGGTATTTTTTTACGTACAGTGCTTGGTATTGAATTCCGATAAAAAATTTGGAACTAAAAAATATACCCTGTTTAAGTAAAAATTTTGTTTGAATGAAAGAATATGAAATTTTTCAATATATGGATAATTCTGGAGAAAATTTCAAAAAATTAGTGTGATGTATCATATGCGCCTTAAGTTCATACTGGAGAGGCAATTTATAATTTCCTTATACCTAAAAAGAATCTTTCTTAACTTTACGGCTGTCAAAAAAAGTCGTAAATCAATAAGTTTATATTTTTTAACAAACTTAACGTCCAAGGAAATTTTTCTTGAGATTGAAGAAAATTATGCCTTACTTGTCTGGTGCAACTAAGGACATGTCATACATTTTTTCAATTTCAATTTTCTATTAGCATTCGATACTGAAAACGGTACATTAAAAAAATACCATAATTGTGGAACTCACAGGGAAGTTTTATTTTATTCCCAAACTAAAAAATTGTTAACCTCATTGCGACACAGTAGGACCATTTTCAATTACAAGAAGTCATTAAAGATTTTTATTTGTAATAACACATTGCAACTCAACAGCACTAGCAGTTTTCAATTTTCAAAAATTTTGTATTTCCTGCTCACTCTATTGTTGACATAGAATAAGGTTTTGCAAATTGATTGACGCTAGTTTTCGCAGAAGAAAAGATTTCTTTGTAAAAATGTACGAATTATATTTATTCATTTATTAGACGTATTCAATCGTCACGAAATCTCGTGACGATCAGTCCATGCTCTTCTCCAGCACCGGAAATTCTTCGGGACTAGACCTAGCCTTATGTTTAACAACTTTATATTCAAAATAACTTTTCGAAATATTTAAAAACAATTTTTCATAAAGATAAAATATCTAATCGTATAAGAGTTATATTACACATCTCGTTCTTTATAAAATAAAATGAAAAAAATAAAATAAAATGAAATTGCTTTATGACAATGATACATTTGAAAATCATATTTTTCTAGGATTGTTTATTTAGAAAAATCAAAAACAAAAATTAAATAGAATGACACAAAAGATCAAAGCGGAATGTTATGCGTAGTAATAAACAAAAAGTTCAAAGTCAATAAAAAATTTGACCTGTGCATTAATTTATGCGCGATACACCATTTCTGGATGAATGCTAATGAGAAATGTTGGAATATGAGATGCCGCAAATGTGACTCGCCACAATGTGACTTGGCGCAAATGTGACATTTTAAGAATGTGACTGGCCACAATGTGACTTGCCGCTTCTCACTTGATCCACACCCAAAGAACAGAAGGAGAAAGCAAAAACGCTAGAGGAAATAAAGATGAACGCAAAAAGAATGCAAGGACGTAAGAGAAACGTAAAACGCCAGAAGAACGCACGAAAAACGAAATAGGAATGCAAGTGTAACGCATGAACTTGAGAAGAACGCAAGAATAAAGAAAGAGGAAGCCAAGAGCGCAAGCGAAACACAAATCCCACGTGGCAAGATTCCCCGGAAAGTACTCCAGGGAAATTCTATGGAAATTACAGTTGAAAATCCCGTTGAGTTTCCATGGAAATTCCACCAACTTTCCAGCTGCAAATTGCAGCCTATAATGGACCCGCAAAATTCTGAAAGAACGCTATAGTACCTTCACCCCTGCCAACAGTAAATTCCCGAATGTCTCGACTGTCGTCCCGTTATATTCTGTTTGCACCAGGTGTAAAAAATACATCTTCCTCCAGGAAGTTGTATTCAAAACAGTGATTGGTTGCACCCCAACGGTTACTGGGACAACCCGTTATTGTACAACATCTTTCAAGTGCACTAAATGTAAAAATACAATTTTCTCGAGGAAGTTGACACTTGAATAGGAATTGGTGGCACCGCAACGGTTACCGTGATGACCCCTTATTATACAACTTCTTCTAAGTTCACCAGGTGTACAATATATATCTTCTTCGAGGAAGTTGAGTTCTAAATGATAATTGGTCGTCATCCAATGGTTACTGTAATAACCCGACATTGTAAAACATCTTCCAAGTGCGTCAGGTGTACAAAATACATCTTCTTTGAGGAAATTGACTTTTAAGTAGGAATTGGTCACACCCCAATGAACTGGGAAACCCTGTCATTTTATGATATCTTCCGAGAGCTCAGGGTGTACAAAATACACCTTCGTAAAGAAAGTCGAGTCCTAATTACACAGAAAAAACTGAGGGTAAGTCTTGTTACAGGTAACTGAACTGTAAGAGCTGTCAAAAGTTACTTAAACGTCTGGGTAAACGCAAAAAAAACCAAGGTAGCAGGGTAATGATTACCCACATGGTGTATATTTTGTTGCAGGTAATCTTGACTCCAGAATCAGGGTCAAGATTACTCTTAGTTTTTTCAGTGTAGGGATTAGTGCCACTCCAATAGTTACAGGGATGACTCGTCATTATACAACATAATGAAGGTGCACTGTACCATATGCACAAAGTGCAACTTCCTGGAGGAAGTAGAGTTCTTAGTAAGGATTAGTTTAGAGATGTACAAGATCTGGAACCGGACCGAAATTTTCGGGACAAGATCCAGCAATTTGCATTAAGAGATCCGGATCGAAAATTTTGGGTTTGATCCTCCAGAGATCCGATCCGATATTTTTCGGATCGGATCTCTAGTAGACCGGACCGAAAATATTTGGATCGGATCCGTGTGTGATAGATCCAAACCGGAATTTTTCGGTCCTGGTTTTTGAGAGTTCCGGACCGAATAAGTACCAGATTGGGTCGGTTCTGTCCTTCTCTATTTATTTGTAAAATTAAAATCTGTTGTACTTGGAATCTGTAGTTACGCACTAGATTCGCATCGCACTTCCATGTGCCCAGTGGAGTTTTATGGCATTTCAGGTTGCGCAATAGAGTCGTGTCGCGCTTGCGGATCTGCAGTAGGCTTATGTAGCAGTTGCGGTTGCGCATTAGACTCAGACTACACTTCCAGCTACGCAGTAGGTTTCTGTTTCATTTTCAGTTGCGCACTAAAGTGAGGTTGCGATTCCACGTGCGCAGTGGACTCATTTGGTGTTTGTGGTTGCGCACTAAAGTTAGATTTCACTTACGGCTGTGCAATAGAACCCCATGGTACAACGGCTGCGCAATAGACTTTTGTCGCATTTGCGGTTACGCACTAAAGTTATGTTACACATCTGACTGCAAAGTAGACTCACGTGGTGTTTGTGATTGTGCACTAGAATTAGGCTGCACTCACGACTGCGCAGTGGACTTCCGTGGCACTCCCATCTGCGCAGTAGACGTTCGTCGCATTTGCGGTTGCGCACTAGTGTGAGGTTTCACTTCTAGCTGCGCTCTAGACTTTATGTGGTGCTTGTGATTGTGCAGTGCAGTTAGGTTGCACTTCCGGTTGCGCAGTATATTTATGAGGAATTTTTGGTTGCGCGCTAGGGCGAGGTTACACTTCCGGCTGCGCAATAGACTTCTGTAGCATTTGTATTTGTGCACTCGAGTTGGGCTGAACTTTCGGCTGAGCTGTAGACTTACGTGGCATTCAAGGTTGCGCATTAGAATGATGTCGCAATTACGGCTGCGTAGTACGCTTCTGTAGCATTCACTGTAGTGCATTAGTTATGTGGTTGTTAATGCTGCGAATTGCATGTGTATGAAAATTGGGGCTGCGCAGCAAAGTTTTTGCTACAGTTACAAGTGTGCTGTAGTGTTATATTGCATACGAGGATGCGCAGCAGCGTTATATAAAATGCAATCATGCACAGTAGAATATTATAACAGGTCATTCTGTGCAGTAGATGTATATTGTACTAATAGATGTACATTGAAGTTACAGCATTTAAGTCAGCGCAGTGAAGGTATATATCAAGTGTGTCTGCGCAGTAGATTAGGAAATTTAATGCCGAATCTGTCTGGGCTGAGTTCATTTTATTGAACCAGGCAAAAATATGACTCTATATGACCCAATACGTAATCCTGTGCCGACCCTAAGGGTTCTTTTCATGCGGACGCTAACAAAAACTGTCCAATGCGCAGCTGAAAATAAGACATATCTCTAGTGCGAAACGATAAATCCCACAGAGATCTTCAGCGCAGCAAGAAATGCAACCTAATTATATTGCACATCCGTAAGTACGGTATAAACCTACTGCGCAGCATTAAGTTTCATACAATTGAGTGCGCAACGATAGTCCCCATCAAAGTCTACTGCGCAACTAAGAATGCGACCCCTACGGTTACTGAGACAATTCGTCATTTTACCACATCTTTCAAGTGAGCCAAGTATAAGAAATACACCTTCTTCAAGGAAGTTTAGTTATAAATAGTTCTTCATGTAGTTGTTAACTTCCTTAAGAAATATGTGTTTTTTACACCTGGTGGATTTGGAAGATGTACAATGACGAGTCGTCCCAGTAACCGTTATCGTGTAGCTAGTCACCATTTAAAAGTTAACTTCCTCAAGGAAGATGTACTTTTTACACCTGGTGCACACGGGCGATATTGTACAATAAGAGGTCATCTCAGTAAGCATAGACGAACAACTAATTCATATTTAAAAGTCAACTTTCGCGAAGAAAATATATTTTTTACACAAAGGAAACGCAAGAAAGCAAGAAGAACGCACAGAACGCAAGTAAGTAGGAATAACTCAAGTGGGACGCATGAATGCAAGGGAGATACAAAAACGCAAGAGGAATGCAAGAGTAACGCAAGAACGTGAGAAGAACACATAAAATATGCAAAAAGAACTCAAGGAGAACGCAAGAGCACAAGAGGAACACAAAAACTTAAGAAATGCGCCAGAAGAACGCAAGAGGAACGCAAAAACAACGCAAGAGGACCGCAAAAAAAACGTCAGTAGAATGCAAGAGAGACGCAAGAAAAACACAAGAACGTAAAAGGGTGCCATAAGGAACACAAGAACAAGTGAAAAACGAAAGAGAGAGGCAAGTAGAACACAAGAAGAATGCAAGAGGATCGCAAGAACGCAAGCAAAAACAAAAACGCAAGAGGCGCGCAAGAGGAACTCAATAATAACGCAAAGAAAGCAGAACAAGAACGTAAGAAGAACGCAAGAGAGAGGTAAGAAGAACACAAAAAGAACGCAAGAACGCAAGAGGGACTTAGGAAGAGCGCTCAAACGCAGAAGGAACACAAGAAGAATACAGGTGGAATGGTGTTGCATTCGAGCAATATTTGACGAAAAACATGTTAAACGAGGGAAAGTCTTGTTCAGTGGTTGAAATCATCATCTTGACGTGTCCCGTTTCCATTAAAATTCTCTGACATTCATGAAAAAACGTGACAAAATTGAGATCCTCTCTGACATTGTACTAGCTAATTTCTTTAAACTCTTGAAATTTTTTAAAATCATTTGAAATTTGCGTGACCTCTCGTAATCCTTTGGAATCGCTTGAAATACCCGTAAACTTTTGTGATCCTTCAATATCTCATGAAATTTCTAAAAAGCTTTGGAAGATTGGAAGATTTGTTTATGGTCATTTTTTAACATTTCAAATTTAAGATTGTTTAGTTTTCCCATTTTCAAAAATCTATTTTTTAACTTTATCGACTTTTTGGTTGCAAATGGAAAGCATTTTTCAATAATTATTTCTAGAAATCTCGTGAACTGTGGGAATAATTGATATATTTTTGATTATTGAGTAAAAATATAAATCTTACGTATAAAGGCGGGGAGGAGTCACAAAAATCTGAATCCTTACAGTAGGGGGAGGAAGTATAGAATTTTAAAAATCATCCATATGTCATACATCAAACATACGTCGTTGATGGACGTATCCTAATGTATTAGTGAGGGAATCACAAGTTTATTTCAGTAAAGTTGATTAGGAAGAATGGTGACTAATTTTTTAGTGATTTTGCTTACTATTAAACGAGTGAACATTTCTTGTCAATTTCTTTCGTTGTAAAATTTTGGACCTGAAATGAGCGTCTCAAAATGTATCAGGTTCGTGCCGTTTTGTGAAGTTAAATAAATCATTAAGTTTGTCAATAATTCCATTTAAAAACACATTGGAATGATGACTTGCAAGTACATTATGCTAGTAGCAGTGGCCTTGCCTATAGACATGTGTCGCAGTAATGTCTTCTCATTGTTTTAATAAAGATAAAGATGTTACACATGTCTTATGCACTATGTGTGATGAGAAAAAATATTGCGAAATGAATAAGTTAGCTCAGATAAGAAAGAAATGGTGAGAGAAGCATTAAATTCATACCAGTGATGATGATTCCAGTGAGGATCAGCGTGCCCATGCAGGAGTTTTTGGGTTGTCAGCTCTGAGCATGCGTGGATGCAAGGGGTGGGGGGGGGGCTGCACATCTTTTCCTCTCCTAAAATTTATGGATTCGAAATATCATTTTTGTGAAGGGGAGAAGCATAGCCTTTAGATTGCCTTCCATCATCTGGATGCCCCCTCCCACTAAATAAACCTCCTCTTGAGCCGCTCCTGAGACTGTACATAAGCCGCGATAGAACCGGAAGGTCTTGTCAGTTTTCAAGCAAAATGAATCTTACAATCATCACCTTCGTCGCTCTTCTGTGTGCAACTCTTTCCAATGGATTTAAATTCCCATGTCTTAAATACGACATAGGTGACGAATGTTTTGGTTTACATTATAAATGTTGCAGCAGATATTGCGGTAAGTCAAACTTTTATTCTAAACATAAATTGCCCGAAGTTTGAATTCCATCTATTGAAATCGAAGTTTAGGGCGAACTCTAAAGCTTCTTCCGTCGACACCTTATAATGCTGATATCAGAATCATGCATCAGGTGTGAGAAACACATCTTTTCGGGGAAAGACTGGACTTCTCAGTAATTTCTCGGAAAACATGCGTTTTTTACACCAAAAAGCATGAGTTAAATGCCGGGTTGTCGAGGAACCAACTCGGTTGGAACCTAACATTTTCTTACAGAAAAAGGGGCTTAATTTCTTTCTAAACCTAATTTATTGGAGGAAGATGTTTTCATCGTGTGGATCCTCCTTAAATTAGGTATCACATTTTTTGCAAATTTTTTACCTCTCCACTCCCTCATGTAACAAGTTATAACAAAATCGATTGTACCACCTCACCCCCCGACTGTGTTAAGTAAAATTTTCAAATACCCTCAGTCATGTCTTATTAAATGCAATTTAGTTACTTACTACCCGAGACATCTGGAGTACCAAACAATTAGAAGTTATGAAAAGGAAAAGACGGAAAGCTAAACCATATGGAACATGCAACACAGGAACTAAACACTTCTCGAAAATGTGTAATATCTTCTATCAACTTGGCGGTCCATGATGCAACACTGAAACTGCAACAAAAGTTTCAAAAAATTCGAAGATCAGAAAGTGGAGACTTGAAATTAGTGATTTTCAAATCATGAATTGAAAATTCTCCACAATTATAATATTCCTTATGTCTCCCATTTTAATATCAACCCTTAATGCTCAGTTATTCATTGAAGTTGTTTCTCTTTAAAAGCGGAAATATAAAATTGTATTATTTTTGGGGTTCGAGATTTGTTCATGGTCATTTTTTAACAATTCAAATTTAAGATTGTTTAGCTTCCCCATTTTCGAAAATCTATTTTTCAAATTTATCAACTTCTTGGTTACAAATGGAAAGCATTTTTTTATAATTATTTCATATGAAATTGTATAATTTTTAATATATCTTTTAATACTGACTTTTCCAAAATTAATTTCTTTGATTCGTAGCGTTTACCATTTGAGATTATCGAATTTCGTCCGCTTTGAAATTGATTAACTTTAAACAAGCAGTTCGAAAATCTTTTAGTTTTTTATATTTGCTATTGAAAATAAGAAATTTCAATAAAACTTTTCATTTTTCTGGACTCCAAGTTTTAATAATGTTGCAACTTTAGGTGCTTAAATTTAGAAATGTTTCGATACTGAACGCTTTCAACTTGAAATGATTACTACTTAGCCTTACAAGGCTAATTTTCAAAGGTTTCAGTTTCGTCGGCTTGACATTTTTTCAGTGATTTGGAGAATACTGATATTTACCATATTAACCCGTAGATTTGGATATGCATCTTTCTAGATTTTTCGACAAGTTAGACGTCAACTAAAATAACCTCAACATTTTGTGGAACGATTACGACCACAATAAACCCCGATAAACTGAAAGGAGATAATTATTTTTTGAATTCATGGATTTTATATGGGGTTGATTTTTCGAAAATGTTATTTAACAGTATGGATTTACAGCCCCACCCATGTATCAGATCGTAACATTTTTCCGAACCCCCATCCCCCGAAAAGCTGTTACGTAATTCATGGATGGTCCCTGACTGTAATTAAAACATAGTCCAGGCACATGCATTTTCATATAAAATTCCATATGGAATTTTTATATGGTAGTTTTGTAAAAGGCTTTACGTAGAATATTTTATATTGCACGTACGAAATTGCCTTAATATAATAATAATATTTTTGAGATTGAAAGTTTTTTGGGCCGCTTGCTTTTGTAAAAATTATTCTAGTCTGTATTGATTTTTAGTATTATTATTTTTGAACTCCACAAAATTTAGATTTTTTGTTAAAGAAAAAACTATTTCCCTATTCTATGTTTTTGCTGGCGAAGGAGACAATTCTTTCTTGTAATATGTAATGATGTGAACATGCTTCTTATACATAATTGAGTGAAAAACGTATTCAAATATTGGTAATTAATAATAAAATGAGTACAACTTTTGATTTCAGATCCCAAAACTGAAAAGTGCGCAAGGAAGCCCTGAAGATAGCAGAAAATATCCTGATTTTAATAACAATGTAGCCAGTGCAGCGACAATGTTGTAAAAAATAAATTATCAAACAAGCTTAGGAAAGTTCTACTCATTTTGTAACATCCTATGATATAGTAGATATATATATATATATATATATATATATATATATATATGCGATTTGCAAAAATTCTACCACTTTATGTCCCTGTCCCGTCCATCCCCACATTTCTTTCTAAAAATACATTTAGTTGAAAAATATTTGAGTGAAGTACATGTCGAAGCACATTTCGGTGAAGTTTCAAAACTGGAATAAAATAAATTAAATAGTTGAAAATACGCACTGAAACTGTTGATTTTATACTTAAGGACATGTCTAACATGAGTCACGTGATCAAGCCAGTCATGAGATTGATATTTTTGCCCCCACATTCAAAATTTGAAGGCAAAATAATGGGAAAAATAATTTGGAAAAACATTGATAAATCCAAAAGAACACTATGTGACAAGGCGGAGAGCTGAGCGAAGAAAAAAATTATCATTTAAAGAATAAATATCCACTGAATTTTTTGGTCATTATGTCGGATAAACACACTGTCGGTAAAGAGGAAACTTGCGTAGTTCGTAATTTGCTTTATGTAGTAGGCCTCATCTCTGTAGTAAGTTTCGCCAGAGGTGCTCTTTTTCATTTGAAATTCGAATGGGTCAAACTCATCCATGAATTCATTTATGTTCGTGGTGTCAATATTGTCAATACTCTCGAGTTCGAAACCATGGAGAATAGCCCAGAATATCCATGAAGCATAAACTCATACAGCATGGACCTAGGAATGTCCATGCCAGAAGGAGAACAAACTTCCGTATAATTGACTTGGCTAAAAACGAGCACGTTTTTTTATTCTAAGGTTTTTGGTGTACAATAAAAACCACTAAACATAAAAGGCCTGCTTTAGGGGGACGTATATCAATTCAATAAGTCGAGTCTTTAGGCAATATTTCATTTTTTGTCACAGCTCCGCAAGATCCCAGTGTTTCGCAGTATTTGCCTTTGGGAACAAAAAACCTTTTCTTAAAGCAAGTTCTTACCCACTATTCGAATTCTCGTTTCAAGCTCGCAAGAAAGAAATCTCTTGCTGTAGTTGAAAGTCAAACGGTAAAGTGTCTGAATTTTTAGATCCTCGAAACGAAGAATTCTACAGAAAGTAAATCAATGAACACAAGAGCCTGGCTTTGGGGAAAGAAATCAATTTAAAAAGTCGAGTTTTTAGGCAATATTCGACTTCCTGCCATCGCCGCTCCGAACCGAGATCTCTTGCAGTGGGGGGGGGGGGGGGGATAACATCAATTTAAAAAGTCCACTTCTTAGACATTTTTCGATTTTCAATATTTTGCAGTATCTGCAGGTGATGTTTTAAATTTTCTGCATTTTCATAGCCTCCAAATAAACCAGTTTACAGATAATATATCATTAAAAGTGAGATTTCTGGCTTTAAGAACAAAAAACCTTTTCTTAAAGCAAGTTTTTACCCACTATTTGATTTTTCGTTCCAGCCTCTCAAGAAAGAAATCTCTTGCAGTAGATTCAAGTGAAATGGTAAAAGTGTCTGTACCCTCAGATCCTAGAAGTGAACTTGTCCACAGAATATAAACCACTAAACATATGATCCCTCTTTTGGGAGGAAAACATCAATTTGAAAAGTCGAGCTTTTAGGACCAAAAAATCATATAGTGGGTAGAAATTCGCTTTAGAAAAAGTTTTTTGTTCTCAGAGCCAAAAATTTTACTTGTAATGGTATATAGTTTGTAAACTGGTTCGTTTGGAGGCTATGAAATGCAGAAAATTCAAAACATCACCTGCAAATATTGCAAAAGATTGGGGTCATGTGGGGCTGTGACAAAATTCGAATAAGGCTAAAAAGATCAAGTTCAATTATTATGCCATATAAGTAATAAAGAATGTTTATGAAAGCAGCTAAATATATGTGCAGTTGGAAAATGTAGAAAATGTAAAATGTAACAATGAAGTATTCAAAAAATGAACAAAAAAATCTTTATATATATGAGCAATTCAGATTTTATTTGCATACAATTTCAATCTATGATACGACGTAGTTCCTTTACATTTCTTTTCTCTTCTTCTCATAATAATAATATTTATAATTCAGAAGAAAGCAAATCTACATTACCAGCTACGGTAGTTACGAATATGCTGGAAAAATTGAAATTGGTTTATTCATGAGAAAAAAGTTCCTAATTGCAAACAATTAGGACCATAGAAATGTCCCTTGTTGCCGTTCTTTTATTCCACCAAATTTCTACTCGATACCTCCTTTCGTGTGGACATGAGTTGTTCCACAATAAATGCCGATATTTGTTTCTGATTTCTTGAAGAGAATTTTTTACCTGAATTTCTAACCAAATGAGGCATAAATACGTAGTTAATCGTTTTTTTTTTGCGTTTCAAAAGTTTCAGAGCCATATCTTATTCACAGAAAGTGTGTTTGGATCCAAAATAAATGTTGATAACCTGCTAAAACTGAGTAAAACTAACTCAAGGACCATAAAAACGTTTCTCAGTACCGCTTATATCATTCCCCAAAATTTCAATTCGATATCTCATTTCGTGTGGATATAAGTTGTTTCGAAAAAAAATTCTGATGTTGCTCCAGTTTTAATTTCTTCGAAAATGTTTTCTTCCAAACTTCTACCCGAATGATGTATGCGAAAGTAGCTTACTATTTCCTTTTACATTTTCTAAAGATTCAGAGCGTTGTTTTATTTGCAGAAAGAGTAAATTGTTCTAAAAATAAAAATTGATAATCGAGCTTTAGTTTAGTCAAGTTATTCACGTTAGACATGACCTTAATTAAAGAATTTTAAAGTGTACAAGGAGAGAAATATATTTTGCGTTATGAGTAACAGTTGAAAACGTAATTAAAGTATGGAGATGCATCAAATCTCCACAGGAAAATCGCCCACACGGCATTTTGGACACAAAGTATTTTGGAAACATTTTTAATTCTGTGTGCGGTGAAAATTTAATTTAATGTTTTAATGTTTTAATGTTTTTGTAATTAAACGAAATAAAAGCTTCAGATACAGAGACGAGAAGAATTAGATATAAAGTGAAACTTTTGGAGTCAATGCTGGCACAAATCAGTTTTTAACTTATTACACGCATCTCATTTCATAATTAAAATCTAGTTTCAACCGTTTTCAGGGTGACGTGTGAGTAAACACTCAGGGCCGTATATATAGTCTCTGAACTCGGCACCTTCGAGTCATCATAATTTTCTAAAAATTATCAAAACATCGATTACTATAATAATAATATCAAGAGCTGTCATTATTTGAAGGTTATGTATCATTATTATGCAGAATTTTAAAATCATGCATTAACCAGTGAACTGGTTAAAATTATTGTTATATCATTATTGAATTTAATATTTATCTTCAAATTCATACATTTTTAACAACTTACTTTAAAGGTTGCTGGCCCCTTTAGCATTTTATTGAAAATTTGAGCTCTTTCCTGAAGCATCGTTGCCGAATTCGGTTGACAGGAGTCTTGTTTTCGAATAAACCATTTCAATAATTTTGAAATGGTTTATTCGAAATCTGGAACAGGGATAAAAGCAGAAAATCTCATTTTCTTAAGTGACGAAAAAGTTCGAAAACGGAATTCGGAAAATTTTAAAAACAATTCTCCTTTCTCCTAAAAATAATACGTTTGGTATTATACCGCCTCTGGACGCTTTTATCAATAGCTCTTCTGTTTTCTTTTGAGAGCTTAAGCTTCTTCAGCCTCTCTAGCCATTCAATTTTTTTCTGCTTGCCATTCTGATAAATTCAGTTTACTTTTTATACACCTGTTCGAAAGTTATAATTGTTAATTTGATTTAAAAACGTATATTTTGGAAGTTGAGGTTGATACAAAGTAAATAACCATGTCAATTTTGATATTCTCTCACAAATTCAGTTTTCACATTCCCATTTCCTCCTACCATTACCAATATGAAAATTGTAGCTCTATTCCGCAACACTACTTCATTATTCTCTTTCCTTAGGAGTCATTGTTTGGCTTTTCTCTACCTCGTGCAACCAGCTCTCTCTCTCTCTCTCTCTCTCTCTCTCTCTGTCTTCCTTTTTCTCAACTCTTCCAGCTTCCTCATCCATTCTTCACCCTGACCATCCCCATTCAAAATCCTCTTTATTCTCTCTTCCATACTTTCACCTCCCTCTTCGTCACCTGTACGAACTTGTACATATACATATTCTCATTTTCATTTATTCGATACCTACATCTCACCACTCTATTTCATTTGCTCTCCTTTTTCTTCTTTTTCAGGTATTCCGGCACCCCATCCCTCTTAGCCATCAAATAACAGCTGTTGTACCTTGACTTTATATTTTTTTCCCTTTTTTCTTTCTTTACCTTGCTCTTATCTCTTCCTCTATTCTCTGCCATTCTCTACCCATCACTTGCATTCGACATTCAAGCCTTATTTCGCACCTCTCTTCCTCCGACTTCAAACATCCCACGTTGAGCCTCCTCTATTCGTCCATAATCTTCTGGACACATGCTTGTGCAATCTTGCTTTCCTCCCCCTTTCCTAATTTCTTTTGAGAATTCCAGGAATTTTTTAGTAGCCTGACCATCATCTTCTCTCGGCCTTTTTCTTCTTTCGACATGTGAGCTGGGTAGCTTCAAGTCACCTCCAGGACTCATTTCAGAAATCTCTCATGCAGACTTTTCACTCTCTCATGCTCACCACCAATTCCCTCTCCTAAACTTAACACTGACCACACTAGCACGTCAAACATCCTAACTGTCATCCTCCAGTCGTCCTTCAACCTTCTCTTCCCTACACCCCACACTTGTCTCATTAATTTACTCATATATTCCAATCTCTTTCTCGTCTGCAGCTGTTTTGCTCCTCCAGCTTCGATCCAACATTCTGGGTAGAAAAACTCCTCCACCAACTCTGCCACCTTGCTATTTTTCTTCCATTCGTACTCTACTCTATGCATTCTTTTTCTGAAACATATCATCTTAGTCTTACACACATTCACCTTTAAATCTTCTTTGCTCGCATACTCTTGGAATGCTTTCTTCACAAAACTCATAACACTTTTATAATCCGCTACTACAACTACATCTTCTACGTATGCTAGTGAATACAGTTTGCCTGTTCCCGATACTGTGCCCTCTTTTCCATTCCACTCCTTATTTTTCTCGAAAACTGTCAATACGACACCAAAGAGAAGAGGGTTCAAGAAGCACCATTGCTTACAACCCCTTTCTGTCCGGAATTCCGCAAACCTTCATCTATTACTCTCTCTTTCATAAACTTCCATAGCACCTTCACGTTCATGGAGTCGAATACTGCTTTAAAATCCACAAACATTGCAAATCGTTTTCCTTTCTTTCACCCCAAGTTCTTATTGACTACAAAATAAACACGAATGTGTTGTATGTGGTCCACATCGCTTTCCTGAAATCTGCCTGTTTGTGTGGTATACTTCTTTTTTCTTCCACCTGCCTCTCCAGCCTCTTTCGCTCAGTTCTGTCTTCAGCGTAAGATTTATAGCTTACTGACATGAGTGTGATACTGCTATATTCCACAACTCCTTCTCCTTTTATTCTCTCAATTACGGCACTACTAGGCCTGTCTTTCATTCCTCCTGTCACCCTTCGCTGCCCCAAACCTTATTGCAAATCATCCACATCTCTTCGTTTACCCCTTCTCCACCATATTTCAGTGCTTCATCCTCTAGCTATCCTCACTTGTTAACTTTTCTTTTTAACATTGCAATCGACCCATTCACCTCTTCCCTAATGATCGCTCTTCCGATGTCCTTGTTCCTCACTGCCACCTTTCTCCCTTCACCATTACCCCACTCATGCCCCCTAGCAGTCTCTTGAAATAATTCGCCCACTAGTCCATCCCGATTTCGTCATTTATTCCCTTCCTTCTCTTTCCCTGTTTATCACTTCTTATTCCTTCCCTTCTCTTGCCGCTTTCTCGACCTCTTTCTTTTTCCCTCTGTCTTTTTTCACAAAACATTCTCTAGTGTTAATTCTCTGTTAGTTAGTAATAATTCTCCTGTTAATTTTCCATTTCTTCATTTCCTCTTTCCTCTTCAATGTACCCATAGTAATCTAGGTCATACACATCCATACTTTTTGACATGCTGTTTCGCTCTCACATTCATAATCAGACCGACTCCTTGGGCACCATATGATTCATTATCTACACCT
>JAUMHM010000050.1:17665284-17680566 GCA_032362435.1 Melikaiella ostensackeni | reverse complement strand
CACGGTGATGTAATGCTTCACCGGTCGCTGCGTGATCTTGTGGTGTAGCTTCGCCTAACTGATGCCTTACTGCAACCCTCTGTATATGAGGATACTTTGTAGCGAACTTTATTCTAAAATTGTATCCTATTTCGAGTTTAGTCTCAAACTTCGTGCTTCCGTAATAAAGATGCATCAATTCTTCTATAATTATTGTATTCAAGTTGATGCTCTCCCACGGTATTCCTGTTGAGGTGGTTGGCTGACAATCGCTTACGCTATCTAAAGCATCCTCAGCAGGCATGCTTGATGTTTCACTATTTGATGTTTGTCGCAGATGTTCTTGCTGGCCAGATTATTATTGATCTGTGAGGTGCCTGATCATCGCATCCCGCATGATGTGGCCCGTAGCGGTGTGCCCAGGAGCGCCGCGACGATCCTTGGGAGGCGACTATCGTTTCAAGATATTTTTTAAACTGTCCATTTTTTGTACGGGTTTTAGTGTTCCTCTAAGTCCCTTTTCTGTTTGTTCTCTACCTGTCTGACATGTTAAACCCTATCAGTATCAATGCTACCGCCAACATAGCCATCAAAGTCATGAGAGGAAAGCTCAAGTCCTACCGCCATTGAGACAAATCCCTTTCGGGGTAAGCGTAACTCTTCGGTTCTAGCCTCGTTATACTACCGGGGATCAAGGAATTTAAATGGTAATGGTAAGTAAGAGATGTGTAGAAGAAGGGATAGGTTTTAGATCAATTTGGAAGTCACGTGTTGCTCATTCAAATGGCACACTATTTCTACAATACCGATCCGGCATAGGTCGCCGATCAATACCTCTAGCAATCACCTCTATTACGACTCTTTATATCTCTTTGCTTTAGAGTCTCATTCTCACATTCCAACAAATTTCTTTCAATCTCATCAATCAGGATTTCTTCTACACCACATTCTTTAATAATTCACTTATTACTGACTTTGTCCATTAGCGTCTTACTGCGTATATTCCGCAGGAATTGCATACCAACCGTGTTCACTTTACTCCTATTCTCTTCTTGATACGCCCGTGTCTCGCTACTTGACAGCTCAGTGGCTGCAAGCACAGAATTATATATTGTAATTCTAGCTTTATTCGTTACATTTTTACTTCTAGTAATGGATCGTACACTGTTGATAATCTTTCTACCCTCGTTTACACGTATATGAACGAATATTTTTGCATCTGTCTTCCCGTCAGCAGTAAATAAACTTCCAAGATACACGAAATCATCAACTTCTTCTATGTTCTATCTATCTTATCATCTGCAAACGCCAGTCACTGTTCCGAGATCAGCACCTTCTTCGGCGAAGAGAGCCATTCGTATAGATTTTTCCATGAATACATTGAAGATCCAGGAGAAGATAACGCAGCCTTGCCTAATGCCGTGCTCAATATCAAACCAATCGCTCACTTGTCCATTTACTCTTACACTCGCTTTATCACCATTATATATTGTTTTTATTGCTTTTAGAAGCCAACCATTAACTCCATACTCTGTCAGGACTTCCCGAAGTTTAGTTCTATCTGCTTTATCGAAAGCTCTTTCCAGATCAGCAAATACACAGAAAACTTCTTTCTTTACTCTCAAACTTTTTTCTATGATCTGTCTCAAGCTAAATATCTGATCCGCCATGATCTCCCTGGCATAAATCCACATTGGACTTGCCAGATCCTTTCTTTAGTTATTCCTGTAAATATAAATAGGTAGACGGATCAAATATGACGTTTTTACAATTTTGTTTTTAATTGTGTTTCAATGTGTCAAAAAGTAACTAAAAGGAAGAGTTTAGGTACTTTTTGGGTAACGTAACGTAATGAAATGAAAGTTTTGGCTGGTTCCCTGTTTGCCATAACACAGAAGGATAATAATGATTATTTATGATACTTTTTACACATATTTTCCAATTTCTTACTGGGGTCTCATCTTTGTATGCAGGTTTCGATATATTGATTAATTTTTTCTCAATATTTATAGGAGAAAGTCGGCTGTGATGGCGGTGTGGGGTATGGTGAATAAAACAAGTAGTGCTAGTTTATGTTTGCTTTACACTATTTTTCACATAAAATTACTCTTTCTGGTCATCGAAAAAGAGACATTTCATGTAAAACATCAATCGGAAAGTAAACAAACACTAGCATTTCTTGTTTTATCCACCATACCCTTCATTGTCATCGTAGCCGACTTTCCCCTACTTCATAGTTATCCACGACTTTTAGGTAGTTCCAGGTCACTAAGGCATTCTTTTTAAGTTTTACCTAGTGATTACTTTGATACCAGTTAAAAAATTAGATTAAATTGATAAGTAATTATTTATATATTAATAAGTAATGATTCATTTAACTAGTGTGTGAGCTCATGACCAATTAATTGTAATATAATAGGAATAAAGTACGATTTTTGATACTTATACACTCGAACTCTATTATAGAGACTCGGGGTCCTCCAAACCATAAAAAATCAGGGACGTGTGAACCATTTCCTAATATTACGCAATCTCCGAACGTGAGTACGAACTTGAGTACCCGCGCACTGCGCCTTTGTCTATACGCTGCTAGTGTTTCACGCTTGGTTGAACACCGTCTCTCGCTCCGCGAACTGAGAAACTGCGTGGGCCAGCAGTTGGCGAGCAGTTCTAGGAATTCCTAAACCGGGGGTTCCTAAACCGGGGTTCCAGTGTATAGAAGTTGAAAAACAGAAGAGAGAATCTGGTATTCGTTAACTTGGGATTTGGTTGACTAGCCTAGTAAATAAGAAGTTAGCATGGAAGGAGAAGCGGTAAGTGCGAAAGGGGAGTGATAAACGACAGCGGGTGGTATGCATTAAAATCTTGCAATTTGCAAGTATTAGTCATCAGTAAAACTTAACATAATGTGCTTATGTCCTGGGACTATAGTACTTAGTCGTGTAAAACTTAATGAACAAATTTTCTCATTGTTTTTCCTAAAATTGTTTATTTTGAAAGAATCATTTCTTATAAAAAAAAGGTTTGAGGGAAATATGATTTCCATCCAAACCATTCCAGACGATCATTTTGACCAAAGATTAGCCAAATCTGAGCGGACCCAAAAGACTGCCTTATTGACCCTCCTCCTTTATAGGTATAAGACCCCTTTGTCAAAAAAATTAATGTCTTTTTTATATTTTCAGAGATGGCGGATGTTGTTTGACAAGGTACGAAACTATCAATATCTGTTTTATTTTACTTTCTAATAGGAATATTAAAATTTTCATTTCGTGTTCATTTTACAATATTTTGCTCTCTTTGCTTTTTTCGTATCTCGCTTTTTTTTCGCGAAACATTCAGATACAAAGTAAAAAAAAACATTACATATTTATTAGTATATGGCTATATTGTGTATTGATAGGTCAACTAAAATATTGTGTCACCTTTCCAGTTTGACCCGGAAGGGTTTGGGGAAATCCCTATTCAAGACTTCCTCGTTGCTTTAAGAAGTGCAGAGTGGTGTGCTGAAATTCCAATAAATAAGAGAGATATCCTTCTGGTCAGGGCAAAAGAAACTCGTGCGCACGCTATTACGTTTCAGGACTTCGTCAATGTGGTGAGTAAATATGTACCATAGGAATAATTCTATCGACAACCAAATTGCTCAAATGTATAAAGGTTTGCAAAACTTCGTAGTTCTCAAGAAAAAATTATGAAAAACTATATAATTGCATTTTGGAGTCGTAAATTTTCATCATTTTTCATAGAAAAATTTAATTCTTCATAAATCTTTGTAGAAATTCGTAATGCAATAAGGAAAACTATGAAAAACTACGATTGTATATCGGAATTATAGATTTTAATAAATTCTTCTGACGTTTTTTTTGGGGGGAAATATTGTAATTTTCATTACAAATTTGATGACTTCCTCTAATTTTATATGAGAATGTCATTTTCATAGATAACGATGTACGTTGTCATAAACGATTTTTCGGAGTTTATGAAAATGAATAAAGTTTCGATATTGAGAAAGGTTTCTTCTTTTTCGTTTTCCTGAAGAATATTATTTTTATGTGCGTCAAAACATACGTACATATATGTTCAATAATAGTGCATTAAGTTTTTCGAACAGCATATATTTATAATTTTGGTTAGTCTTTTGTGGACCCTTTGTTCTGAAATAAGTAGGTTGGGTACGTTGTTTTAATTATTATTCATCCATTTTTTCTGTAACAACAATTGAAACGGCAAATACTAAACGATGCTAAGTTCAATCAATCTAATTTTACAGAGACTCAAAACACCATTCTACAGGAACAATTTACAACCGATAGAGTACATTTTTTGTGTAGGTGCATGGATCAGTTTAATAACCATTGTGTATAAAAATGGCGCTACATGTGCAATGTGCATGTATACCTAATAATCTAATGGAAATGGCAATGGACTTAACACCGCTTAGATTTCCCTGGTATTATAAATGAAGATAGTATATGTAAATCGTTATCAAAATAATATTAAATAAATATTTTTATTTAGTTCATAAACAAATAACACTGAATAATAGAAAAATGGAACATTTGTCGTACTAGTACAACATTTTTTTATTTTGATAATAATATATCTTATTGTTAAATGCTTCTAAAATCCCATAATGACTGTCGAATTGTTAAAAAAGTTGAATATTTGAGTCTACTTCATTCATTCAAAATATTTTATTTGAAAGCGAGAAAGTATGATTATTAAAGAAAACTCAATTTCGTTAAAAAGTGGATTTAGCACCGTTTAGCTTCCCCTGCTTCAATAATTATTGTAAGAGTCAGTTCGATGAAGGCATGTTAGCGCCTGCGCTGCCCGCAACCCTTCATGCATCAGTAATATAATGAATAGGGTGGACAAAAATACCTGATGGAATTTTTTTTTAAAGTAGAGGAGCGATCTCTCCCACCAGCTTTTCCATTACCTGAAAAAAAATTCCCTTCGAATTTCAACCGACCTCATAAGTGTGAATGTGAAATGACACTGTCGCGTAATGTTAATGCTCATGAGCACTTATTTTTCAATTGTTTGGCCATAAATATTATTATTATTCGGCAAGTGACAAGTTTAATAATTTGTTAACAATACTTTCAATTAGGATGTTACTTCTGATAGAAGTAAATACTTAAATACTCAGCATTAGGCGACGTGAATCACATCTTTAAATTTTAAAAAATTTGCCCGCCGACCGGGCACATTCCAATCGCGCGCTGCGCTCGCACGTTTGAGCGCGCTAGGGCGGGCGTCTGTCGGATCTCGCGCTTCGCTCTCGATAATGTATTCACCTCGCGCTACGCGCTCGATCTTTGTACTTCCCTCCCATTTTTTCACAGACCTTTTAAAATTAAAGGTCAAACCATTGACAACTGCAATTTGGTCGGCTTTAACGAATACATTCTCATCACGCGTCTAGCGCTTCGGTCCGAGACTTCTGTTTTAGGCGAACAATTTTGCCGTCAAACGTTTTACTGTATCTTGTGTCGCTTTTCTATGAATGTAAATTTGTTATTTACAATGGTATTTTTCACGATAAAAACGAAAACCACGTGTCTTATCAAAAAATGGCCATTAATAAATTTAATAATAGATTTAATGCTTTCACGATGATTCATTATGATGAAAGGAGATGTTTCGGGTTTCAATCGTGTGCAATCGTGTGAACTACAATGTTCACGAAACGTCGGCAAGATTCGTAGTTTTGCACACGATTGAAACCCGAAACACCTCCCTTCATCATTAATAAATTTGTAGATATTTTTTGACTGACGAATTTTTCTCTGTTCATTTTTTCTTATCTTGCATAGTTCGACCGGGAAGTGGAATTTTTTATTTTTAATAACATTTTCCACGACTAAAACCAAAACTATGCGTCACATCAAAACATGGTCTATAGAAAATTTGTAGATCTTTTTGAGATGAATATTTTTCCTCGTTAACATTTGTTCGTGTTGCACCTTAAAATGGAATTGTTTATTTTTAACAACATTTTTCATGATTAAAACAAAAACTATGTGTCTTATCCGAAAAAAGTATCATGTAAATTTGATAATTTTACTTCCAAACATTTTTTTCGTATCTCGTATAGTTTTGATGGAAAATAGAATTTTTGATTTTTCGAAAAGCATTTTCGATGGTTAAAACGATGAGACATATGCGGAAACTGAGAAGAATTTCAGGATTTTGATAAAAAGAAGTGGTCCTCGGTCATCCCGAAGCAACCCAGCAAAAGAATTTTAAAAATTCGAAAGAAAAATCAAAATTTTGAGTTATCTTGAAACGTTGAGAGATAACCGAAAACTGATAAAGTTTTCATGTTTTTTTTTACAAATAGGGATGGTCCTTGGCCACCTAGAAATAACCCAGTGAAAAAATGTCAAAATCAAACAAAAAGTTAAAATTTTCAGGTATCTCGAAAACGGTGAGAGACACACGAAAAGTGACACAATTTTCAGGGTTTTGATAAAAGGGGCTGGTCCTTGATCACCCCGAACTAGCCTAGTAAAAATATTTTCAAAATTAAAAAAAAGACAAATTTTGAATTAACTCGAAAACGGTGAGAGGTATGCGAAAAATGACAAATTTTTTAGGATATTGGTAACGAGGGGGGGGGGGGTGGTCCTCGTGATCCTCGGTTACCCCAAACTAATCCAGTAAAAAGATTTTCAAAATTTGACCACCTCAAACTGACCCAATAGAAAGATTCTTCAAAATAAAATAAAAAAGCATTACAAATTTTGAATCATCTCAAAAACGGTGAGAGTTCCCTGAAAATTGAGAAAATTGTCAAGGTTTCATAAAAGGCGATGGTCCTCGACCACCTGAACTAACCCAGAAAAAAGATTTTCAAAATTGAAACAAATATAAATGTTGATTTATCCCGAAAACGGTGAGATATACGCGAAAACTTCACAAAATGTAGGCGTTTCCTAAAGGGGTATAGTTCGCTACGACTCTAAACTAATGCAGTATTGATATTGGCAAAATTTTATCAATTTTGAGACTTCTGGAAAACGTTGAAAGATACGCGAAAACTTTCAAAATTTTAAGGATGGATTCGGATTGAACTGACGGAATGGAGAGAATTGAAAGGTGGTTTTGGATTCAATCGGACTAATGTTGGTGTTCATGCGCGGATTGATAAGGATTGAAAATACTTTTTTGATGAACCTGGGATTCATTCGGATTGGGCGCATGAATTGAAAAGGATTGAAAACTTATTTCGAAAATAGTGTCATTCGGGTTTTCTTCAGATTCACTCTGATATCTTCGGATTAGTGTTGGATTCAGTCGAATTCATTTGGATTAAATTTCAAGAGTTCCTACAGATTCAAAAGGACTGAAAAGTCTTTCTGAATGACCCTGGAATTCATTAGGATTGGAGGCAGGGATTGAAAAGTGGGTTCTGTAGGGTTCGGATTGAAGTCGGTGTTGATGCACGGATTGAGAAGGATTGACAAGTGAGCCTTGGATTCATTCGGATTGAATTTGGAGTTTATTCACGGATTGAACAGAGTTGAGGAAGATTGAAAACTTACTTCGGGTTGTTTCGGATAAATTCAGATTGGTTGGGATATGGGCAATTGTTCATTACATTTTCTCAAGTTCCATCTTGAGAATAGTTACGTATTTTCTTGGGAGAACAACGCCCAAATGAAATTATTCAAAATCTTGTATGCACAGAATTATTCGACTAACTTCAAAACAATAATTTTCAAAGATAATTACAAAATAGAATAGGGATAAGAATTTTAAGGACGAAAACACGCGTAATCGAGCGCGCGATGGGTTTTGTAAACCAAAAACGACAAATAAAAGAATCGAATGAAGGTATTTTAAAAGAATATGATTCTAAATTAGATTCCGCTTAGTCGAACCATTCCTTTTTCTTATTGAGAGATTATTTGTGAACCTGAAAGAAAAATACCAATATAAAATTCATTCAACAATGGACCGCCGTTCGAAATTGGCAGATAAAATCGACACCATAATCTCTCTATTTAGAAGTCATATAAAGTCAGACAGTTTCTGACCAGTTTTAGTTTGAAATCTTGCGGTTTTTCCGCTTTTATTTCTTGTCTTCTTCAAATCGCAGAACGGAAAAGAGCGAAATCGAGCTATGAAAAATTAAAGTTTTAAACTGAATCGAGAACTTAGAATGCAGCCTTCTACTGAAGCTAATCGGCTAATCAGTAAACGGACCAAAAATTGCTCATGAAAACCTTAATTCTGAAACATCAATTTTAACTTCGATTTTCTCAGATCAGGGAAGAAGCATGTGGCTTATAGTAGAATTAGAAAGAGCTTTTCTGGTAGATCAATGTTTCCCCCTCTATGACTACTAATTTCTTAAGTGAAAATTACATTTTCATACATTTCCGAAACAAACATTTATTTAAATGGACATGGACCTTACCTTTTAGGTTTTAGGCTTGTTATAATGGATTATTATTTACAAAAGGACCATTCGGCGGACATAAATTTTTTTAATGTATGTCGTTACCAGAAAGTACTTTTCACGTCAAGGAGTAGAATTTGTTTTATAGGAATGAATGTTTAAAAAAATAATCAAGCTGTTTTCACAATGTCATTTTTTTGACAAACAATTAAATAGCTGCAAGTTTTGCTGCACCAATTAATTTTGAATATCATGTTCTATTTGATAAATAATTTATTTGAAAGTTTTAACATCGACTAAATTTAAAATATAAAGATAAACGAGAAATAAATATTTAAATCTTTAAAATTATATTCAAATTATATGCTTTTCCTCTGTGGAAAATGTTACAAAAGCAAGCAGATTTCGATTATAAATCAAAAAGATCACATATTTACAATCAAAACTTTAACATTCTCAAGGTTAGTATATTCACGGTAATTTTACTCGCTTTTCAAGTTCCCTAGAATTTTCGAAATCTACGGAAGTCTGCAGTTGTTTGCTTGAATACCATTAGTAAAAACTTCCGTTTTTCAGAGAGATAAATTTGTCTGAATAATTCCTTGAAAGGTAAGGTGGGATCAGGTGGGATACCACCTACCGCATCAGGCGCAGGCCTCAGGGTTTGGGTGGGTAACTGGGTACATTATTGTTGCCGCTTTCGACTGTGTGGAGTCTCGACTCTTGAGCCTGGTAGGCATTGGCATCGGCAGCACTTTACCTCACAGGCTTACAGGCCTATCCTATGATCCCAGTAGGAGGACCATGGTTAAAGAACGATCTTGATTTACGAGCGCAAACAAGGTGGTCTCGCTTACGGCAATTTGATTGCCTCCTCAAAAGAACATCGGGCTACAAGTCGATCGCAGACAATTATCGTCAAGGTTGGTGGCAAAGATGAGGTTCTTGTAATTTTATGGTTCGTGGTCCACTTGTATGTAAACATGAAAACAGTCAAGTATGGATAATGCTACTTGAACTATTTTCACTACCATCTTGTAAAAAGATAACTGCCAGTGAAATAGTGCACGATGTAAAATATTCTTCCAGGAGTCAAGAAGCAGATGCAAAAAGTGTACAGCTTATTTTATAAAACCGAAAGTAGTACAAAAGAGATAAAGGTAGGGTGCACACTTCAAATTTAGCGTTGCAACAGAATATTGATTTCAAAATTCTAGGCCATTTACAGATTTTGTTGAGGCCAATTTAAAAAAAATACAGATCTCACATACAATGACACTATTTAAACTCTGATTGGAATTGTTCTCAAAGATAAAGAAATAATCTTTGAAATAAGACTTTCAAATAAAAGTTTACTTCCAATTTTCGAAGTCCAAGTAAAGTTTCAATGAATTGTGAGTTTGGAAATTTCATTCCGATTCAAGAATAAGATTTCCAATTCTAAATTGCTCTCAAATTTCAAATAATTCTAATAGTAATTCTTTTACGAAAATTCTAACTAAAATTCTCTTTAAATTCGAAAATTTCATCAATTCTAATAACTTTAATCAATTTTCTCCAAACACAATATGGAGCTTTAATTTTGATGTATTTTTAAATTCTAGACTTTTCTACTTTGAACTACTACTTGATCCCTTACAGCAATACAGAAGGCTGAAAATGGTTACAGCTGAAAGCCAGTCCTGTGTATAGTGCATAAGTATGTCCTTTTCTAGCGTGGCTTCTTTTGTTCACATCTGAGAATCAGTCGACTTCTGGACGGAAAGTCGAACTTTTGTAGTACAGTGCTCTAGTCTAGTCCTAGTACAGTGTTTCCCAAACTTTTTTCGCACTTTTCAGGGAGGTGCAGGGCCGCTACCCTGCAATTTTTTCACAATACCCTAACCCTTAGGGGGACAATTAACGCGCTTGGTGCGGGTGGACTCTTGCCTGGCGCGACATTCCCATTGTTAGAAAATTAGAGGCAGATGAGAGAAATTAAAATTCTTTAAAAACTCATTAAATCGAAATTTAATAGGCTGGATCAATTTCGTAATAGAATTGCAAGAAAGTAAAAAAAAAGATGGTAAAAATCGGTTAATATCTCCAACTCTAGTTGTAAGTCCACACTAGAAAGTCGCGTATAAGGCTGCCTGCTATTACTCATGATATTTACCGATTTCCATGAACTTTTTCTTCATTTTTTTCTAATTATACCAGGAAATTGATTCAGCTGATTAAGATTTAAATGAGCCATGCCTTCATAACTTTAGTTATTGTCACAGGCCTTCATCTCATAACAATGAAAGGGTCATCGTAGCAGGTACACGAAAGTAGCCGTCTGCTGACAACGGGGAGGATGCCTCGGAGCCGGGCCCGGGGTGGCATCCCCCTACGACGGTTGCCGGGCCGAGGTGGTACACCCCGACAGCGGTCGGGGACGTGACCGTCGGCAGTAGTTTGGAATCGCTACTCTAGTAGTTTGGAAGTTACAGCAACGGTTCTGGAAATCGAGAGAACTGGGTTCGATTCCCGGGGCGAATTTTTACAGAAGGCTTTCGAAAATGACTCGCCTTTGGGTTCGTGCTAGGCCTTCACACTCGTAGTGAGCAATCCGCCCGTTTCGCCTCTTGTATCGAACAATATTTTCTTTACAAATATATAAATACTCTACAGTAAGCATTTTAATGTTCCGTCATGTTCCGTCGGTATAATCATATAAGAAAATATGTATAGATATAAAGAGAAGCAAAAGATGTATGTCAGGGTAGAGATTTATGTCGAAAAATTATTTATAAGGACATAAACTGTGTGTTGAAGAGTGCTAGCTGTGTGAATAATGTGATAGATGCCTGAAACGTAAGATTTCTGGATATTCATACCGAACGAGTTCACCTTTACCCCGAAAGGGATTTTCGGCTTAATGGCATAATAATGTAATCATCTTAAGGTGGATGCATAATGACTTTGTAAAGCTTTCCACATGGGATAATTGCTAGAGAGATTTATCAACAACCCGAGTTGGAATGGTGTTCTGGGACAAGTATGCTGATTCAGTAACCATCATGCTAACCCCCCGCTCCCCATAGGCATGTGACGTAATACTTGAATGGCCCCTTGACCCTATCCTTATCTTATGATTGCTTAAATATTCAGTAGTATAACGAGGGTAAAACCGAACGAATTCACGTTTACCCCGAAAGGAATTTGGCTTAGTGATACGCCGAGAAAAAATCCATGCTTTTAGTGTATGGTACTGACTCCTACTTTTGAAGTTAGCACAAAGTCGAACTTCCGATGCATGAAAATGATGCTCTTCGAGTAAAGTAAACAATCATATTACATTAGTATGAATATACACTCATTCCGTGTTGTTACGCTTCGTGAGTTCACATATTATTATTAGAAAGCAAATAAAAAAAAGCGTGTCTAAAAATATTTTTCAAATTTTTTCCGTAAGAAAGAAGTTAGCGATAACAAGTTTATTGCTTTGTTGATCTGTGTATTTTCGGATATTAAAATGAGTGCTTAAATCTATTTTGAAATATTTGTAATGAATTCTTTTGTTTTGTGACGATATTGAATGAATTTTGAGAAATACATCAGCGCTTTGTACCCTCATTGAATAAAAACTTGGAAATACCATATAAATAAAGTAAAATAATTAGTGAACGTTGCAAAATAATTTTGAAATTTGAAAAAATAGTTTTTTACATTGTTTATCATAAAATTCAAATTATACTGTCAAAAGTCAATATATGATACACAGAACTTTGAATTATGATTAATTCTTGAACCTTTAGATAAATAATTTAATCGCATTATCAATATTCATGTGGCAGGACAAAAAAATTCAATTTTCAACCAAACAATAATATTTTTTGCCAAGGAAGATGAATTATCAACGAAATAGTTATGCTTTCAAGCAAAAAAATTCATTGTCAACAAATGAGTTCAACTTTCAACCAAGTAGTTGAATTCTTAAATAAATAGTTGATTTGTCAACCAAATAGTTGAATTTTCAACCAAAAAAAAAGAGAACTTTCAACAAAACAGATGAGTTCTCGACCAAAAATATAATAGTGGATTTCTCAACCAGAAAGAATCATTTTCTACCAAAATTAGTTGAATTTTCAACCAAAAAAGATGCATTCAGTCGAACAAGACGAATTTTCAACAAAATAGTTGAATTATAGGCCAAGAAAGATTTTTCAGTGAAGAGAGAAAAAAAATTCAACTAAATGGTAGAATTTTCAAACCAATTTCATTTAGTTCCAATTTAATTCTAGCAATTCGAACTGATTTCTACTTAATTCAAAATTAATTCTAGTATATATAAATAGAAATCTTGCAATTCAACAAGAATCCCAGCAATTAAAAGCAATTCAATTACAATTCAAGTGGAATTCTAGTAAATTCTGATGAAATTCTGGCATTTTAAACTGATTTCTGAATAATTTAAGTTCAATTCTAGTTAATATAAATGCAAATCTAATTCATTTAAGCATAAATCTATCAATGTGGATAGGTTATCGCTGAGTGATAAGATTAGAAATTTAGTTGGAAGAAAAATAATTTCTGCAGTCGTAGATAGTTCAATAGAAGAAAATAAAGGAAAGACCTTTTGCTTTGATTTTAATTAATACAAAATAGAGTTTTCCTTTCATTTTTCATAACGGAAAATATTTTTTAACTTCAATTTCAGCATTTTTTGCACCATTTCAGCTAACTTTAAATGATCCTAATGTCAGGAATTTTTAAGCCAAAAAGACGAATTTTCAACAGAAGACTTCAATTTTTAGCAAAAAAAAATTCAACCAAATCGTTCAATTTTCTACACGACAGTTCAATTTTGAAGCTAACAGTATGAGTTCTCAACAAGATTGTTGAAATGTCAATAAAATAATTAAATTTATAACAATTCATAATATATAAAATAGTTGAATTTTCAATCAAAGGGATTAATTTTCTAGCAAAAACACGAATTTTCAACCAAAAAGTTGAATTCTTAACAAAAAAAGATCAATTTTCAACCAGAATGGAATAGTTAAAACTTCAGTTGAAAAAGTGAATTTTAGCTAAAGTGATGAATGTTGAACAAAATAGTTGAATCCTTAACTAGAACAGATTAATTTCTAACCAAACAGTTCTATTTTGTACAAAAAAGGAAAACAATTTCTCCTAGAAGAGACGAGGTTTTAAACCAAAAAGACGAATTTCTCAACAAGAGTTGAATTTTTAACCAAGAATGACATTAATTTTTACAATAACTCCTTCTATATATTTTTCTATTACTTATTTCGATGCTGATTATCCTATAATCGTTTTCTATATAATGATTAAACTATTTGAGATTTAATTTTCAATATTCTTCGATTTTCAACAGTCGAAAACTAAACCTTTATAAATTCAAGAAAAAAATGAAATGCTATAACTCCCACAATTTTCTTTTGAGCGAGAAAAGTCATGAGGATAAAATATTCGAATTTCTGAGTTCTATAAACATCCGTGCATGGAATTTGTAAATTTGAAAAAAAGTAGTCTCAAAAATTTTTTAAATGCTCTGACTTTTTGAATTTCTGTCCAAAATGGCTGGATAACAAACTTGGCCTTCGTTTCCTTCATATAAAAACAGGTAATCTCCATCTTGGTAGTAATGGTAGTAATGTAGCAATTTAGTAATCATCGCGCGGCATGACGTAGAAGTAATAGATTTCTATGCTTATCAATCACTAATAATTACTTGGACTTATGTGTTTGTACGTTAAGTAAAATATACATGCATAATATCATTCCCTCCTGCATTGTAATTCTGCTTCATACGTAAACTTTGTTTCATTAATTTTTCGAAATTTATTTTACTATATCATTATGCGTGTTCTATTTCGGCCGATATTCTACGTGTTCTATTATGAACGTCAAAATTGTCTTAGTTCGTGGCGCCACCATAGTGCTATATAATGAAGTACAATTTATGTATTTTGAGTATCGGTACTCAAGAGATCAGAAGGCCTTCTGTGAGTACAAACTCAATTTTGTTTCCATCTCGGCAACGGGCAAATATGATTAAAATTAATTGCGCAATAATAAGTGTCGTGTTCGAGATTGAGACTGCGTATTTCTCTGATATGAGTTATGTTGAGGACTATGTAAATAAATGTGTTCAATGTAGGTAAGTTATGATTCATTTTCTTAATATTAATCTTAATACTTATGTAGTTTTTTTTTTTTTTTTTAAATTGATTATAGCTGATTAAAGCTAATATTATGCAATTACATGATCATTTCTGGGATTCCAGAAAATTGGTAACCTAAAAGTAAATAAGTAATGTATGTTAAATTTGATAACCATTCAAACTAATTCCAGATAATCTCAATTGTAATACAAACATAACAAAACATAAGGAATTGTTGCACCAAATACGTACGATACATTATGAATAAATAGCAAAATTGCTTATTTATTTTTAGGTTATGAAATTGAATTTTGGCTATATAATCTGTAAAATAAAAGTTAATTTATGTTTAAAATATGTACGTTACTGTACCAGTTAATATAACAGAAGATATATAAGTAAATTGTAATATTTACAGTTTCAGTGAGCGACGCAGCGAGTTCATCAAAGCACGCACGAGGCATTTTACAGATTTGTAAAGTCGCTTACAGTTTTGAAAGGCAGATTCACCAGTTTCACAGTTTTTATAGTCCTTTTTACAGTTTCAAATCATAAAAGGTATAAGTACAACTTCAAACTGTAAGAAAGATTATAAGCACTGCAAAATTTAGCTTTTTCAACTGTAAGCCAAATTGTCAGCTGCGAAATTTCGCGTGTTGTTTGGCGAACTCGCGGCTTTGTACAACGAAACTCTGTACATCTTACAATCTACTTTTATCCTCAAGCCAGGCC
>JAUMHM010000050.1:17640349-17652236 GCA_032362435.1 Melikaiella ostensackeni | reverse complement strand
GAATGGGAGATGGTACTAGGACCAAGACATAACACGCATATCCCGAAAGCAACCGAAAGTGGATATATTTCATGTTCGAAGAAAAAGTATAACACGTGCGCTTATGTCACTCATCACGTTTTCCTCAAAAAGCGGTTTTTCGAAATTCCAACTTTAAAAATGCCACGGCGACTCGCTTTTTAACCTGAAGGGTTTGTCTTGGACTTAAAGTACCGGAAATGTTATTGGCTGTATGATCCTATACGTGACACCATACCGACCATAAGGGCCCATTTTATGCGGACGCCCACATATGGTATATGAAATCAGGTAACTTCCTTCTTGGTTCTGTTTTATCCTATATATGAAATTAGATAACCTCCATCTTGGTTCTGTTCTATTTTTAGCTGACATACAAGTCCCTTGCCCCTCGTGTTATATACAGTTCTTCTCGACGGTCGGTATGTTATCGTACAAACAGTTGAATTTTGATCTATTCTAATCCATACCATTGCGGTCGATATTACAGATATAATACTCACGGCAAGTTTGAAATTTCTGTCTTGTGGCAATATCATTTCATTATTTTGAATGGTGATTTTAATTTTCGCAACAAAATGAATATAAAAAAAGTTAAAATTTTTTTTGTACAGCTTTTCACACGCTTGTCTATAATGCTGGAACTTCAAACCTGTTTCTCCTACGAAGGAAAAAGTTTGTCCTACGAAGCAAAAGTAAGAAGCAAAAACGTTTTATCTTCCTCATCATTTTTTCATGAATGAGGATATTGTATTCAAAAAATTGTTTGAACAAAAACTGGCCAGTTTTATGAAGAAATATCTGAGATATTCGCAATCAGAAGATTTTTTGGTTTGAATTTTTGAAAAAGAGTTATTTCGGGAACCTCTCTCTCGCTGCAGACAGGAGTATTATTAGTGGCGACTGGATTCTCAAAATGCTCCTTCTTAAAATTTATCTTTTACTGACGTCCAGCTAAGTAAGTGCAAGCGAGTATAAAATTGCATATAGTTAATCTTTGGTATTGAACTTTTCTATATGTTCCCCTGCAGCGTTGATAATATGTCGGTAAAGTAGGTTGAGAGCAAAGAGGCAAAGCACGCCTGCTCTCAACCAAGTTCCACTTAAAAGAGCAGGCTAAAATGTGTACCCAGGAGTTATGTTTCGGAAATGTCTTCTGAGTATTTTTACGAAATATGAAACAAATCGTTACGCCTCCTCTTAAAAAACTCAATATTCATTGTTTTTTGATCGAATTTTTTCGAAAGGAACAAGTAATAACTAAAGTTTTTTTCTGCTGGAAACCTTTAATTTTTCATTTAAAAAAATTCCCACAGAACAGAAGTTATAGACTGTCATAGTAGGCTGTTTTTTTTATAGAATCCTTTTCACAAATTAAATAATCGAATTATTGTAACCACTTTGTTTCAGTATAACAAGCCGATGAATTACTTATTCAGAAATGTCATGAGAAAACTTGTTTACTGTTTAAAATGTCAAGCGATTTAGTAATTCGCGATATAAATCGAAAAGGTTTTGGTGAAACTAAGTAATGGTTTCAAGCCTTGACTTCTGACGATTTGCTTTCCCGAGCACGGAAGTTAAGGAAACAGTGAAAAGTACTAATGTAACATATACTAAATAAGTTTTTAATAAAAAATGTGATCTGTAATAATATTCCCTAAAAATCAGCCCACTATGCGAATGTATAACTTCTGTTCTATAAGGGCTAAAATTTATTGTCTTTTTTGATTTTTGAAGATAATTTGACCTGCTTTTTATTTATTCTGATACTATTCTGAGTTACGATGTACAGTGGACGAGATATTTTGCGAAAACAAAAAGGTTTAACATTTTTTTCACTGGAAAATCACTTTAAGACGTCATAACTTCTTAACTGTTCACGCTAGGACATTATAATTTCTTGGAATTGTGGGGGAATTTGTGAGTTTTATTTTTACTTCATAGAAATTTTACATGAATGTCTTTAACACATTCTCCAAAAGCAGGCGTGAAAAATATTCAACAAGGTATTATTTTTTGGAGAGAATTAAAATTAATAATTTCACGTTTAACGTGATATTAAATCATTGAAAACGCTGCTATCATGAGGGTATTGATGGGATATCAATGGTGAAATATTACAATTTATTCCTATGGTTATGTTCGAATAAAAAAAGCACAATTTTTGGCAGAGTGCATTTCTCTATAGCACATCCATTATTTCAGCCTTTTTCGACGCCTGTAAATCGGGGCTAAAATAAAGTTTCTCGAGCATGGTGACATAAGAGGTGAGTAATGAAAATTATACATCTATGATTCTATGAGCTCACATTTCGGGCTCATAAAAAGTGATTTTTTGACAGATTGGACCACCTCGAAGCGATAATTTACCATAAATTACAATTAGTTATCGAAAAATTATGAAAATTTTTGCATACTTTAGACCGTAAATGTCTGTAAATTTTCATGACATCCTCAAATTTGCGAAGCATCAGAAAATTTCGAGATGTTTTAAAAAATTTTGAAATTTATGTTAAACTTATAAATTATCCTGAATTTCCGAAAGTCACGTAAGTTTTCAGAAATTTAAAGTATACCAAAATTTCAGTAATTTATCAAATTATCATAAACTTCGAAAATTAAAAAAATTTCCGGTCGTTTATAATACCTATCTAAAAATTTCCAGACTTCCTCAATTATCTATGCAGAAACCATGCCTGCGTGCAAAGACTAATACCTCCCGCGTTTCACACGATATTTTATTTTACATATGTATGAAAATGTCTCCTCTATGTCTGTAGAGCGAGAAAAAAGTTGACGTTTGCAACCCGCGGACGTTAAAGCGTGTGAAGCACTTTGCGAGGCACTTTGTCAATTAATTCTTGAGCGAATAAACTAAATATGCATAGCGCATCCACCTGAGAAGAATGTCAACAGTTTCGTGAGTTCTGTCTGATGTTGTATATTAATTGATTTTTTTTCTCCAATCTTCTTGGGGCTCGTTGCATCCATGTACAGCTTCTTGACACATTTTTTCTAAAGAATCGTTTCTGTAGTTTTGGTGTAAATTAATCTCTTCGTCACTTGTTTCGTCTTTTGGAAGTTACTGATCAGAAACTTCAATTTGAACGTCTTCTTGAAGAGGTAGAATATAATGTTTTGTACTGTATATTTCTCCGAACTTTTCAATAAACTCTGCGTTCATGCTTTTCCCCCATTCTGTCTAGGCTCAAGAATTAGAATTGCGCAATAGACCCAAGTACATTTTTGATAATGCTTCAACAATGTCATTTGAGCTGCATAGAGTGCGCTTTTTATTTTGAGGTCATTTATAGTCGCATCATGTAAATTAGATGCTATGATAATAATGGGGTAGAGAGGTTGCATATTTTTCTCCTAAAACAGCTTTTGCTACATATTGATCGATATCCTCGTCCAAGTAGTAACTTTGCAGATCTGGATGTGAAATAAACAAAAGGGCTATCGATTCCATATAATCAGTAGTATGCCATCCTGTTTTCACGTCATTATTCGGTGCCATCATTTTCGTATTTGTCATGATGCAGCGACACTCCAGTTTGTGTCGTGGTTGCTCCCTGTACTCTATTAGGAATAACTTTTTCAATTTCCCTATAGTCCAAGGATTTCTTCTACTTTCAGTTTCTCGTATTATTATTTCCTCCTCTTTAATTTCGTAATCTTGCTCAATATCATCTTTGCTTGGCAGTTTTAATTCTTTAAGTGAATCTTGTACACCTGAATTTTGAATGTGAGCTATGTACCTAAAATATTGGTCTTCTGAATTAAATCAATACCATCTTGGTCCATCAGCAACTTGAATTCAGCAATCAATTTTGTATTACTAGCAGTTCTGTCTATAGTTATGTGCTTGCACTTTCGTCGGAAGTTTATATTCTTTTAAAAAGTTTCGAAAATCTTATAGTTAGTAATATAATTTCCAGCGTGACATGTTAGTCGGTTGGACAAGTGATTGAACTGTGCATTTTACAACTAAAAGAAATGTCTTCGTAGACATGTTTAGGAGACCTTATCTTATTACACTCAGGTGCCAATCTTTGGCCGTCCCACCCTCGGGCGGCGTCAGGGTTGTTCACGCTTGAATGCTTCTGCCCCCCCCCCTGAGCGTCCCTTGACAGTCTATCTCAAGCTCTTCGCTTGGTCATCCAGCGACGTAGTAGATATCGTGAATTTCTGCGCATATTCTTTTGTACAAACCGAGTGCAGAGATTATGTAATCGGCCCTGAGTGTTTGCATTTTTAATAGGCTCCGATCACTGGCCGACCAGACCCGAAGCCGGCCAAAGATTGGCACGTGAGTGTATTTGAGAAGTGGAGACAATCAATTTTCACTTGCAGAAAGCGGGGGCTGGTGTCTTTCGAAAAAGCGGCGATTAGCATGTAAAATATATATTTTTTTATTTGTTCAAAACAAAAGTTGTAGAGCGATAAAAACCCATATTTCCTTTTAGTGTAATATTTCTGATGAAATTCATAGTTGCTGACGAAAATGAGTCTTTAGTTTTTTAAATGACCACATATCATCGCATTTATATCATTTTTCAAAATTTGAATACCGTAGACAAAGCAATTGAACATAACTGTATATCGAATGCTTGGGTGGCGCTGGTAATCCATTTTCTGGTAGCCAAGATGGTGAAAATAATTAAAGCAGAAGGTTTCATACTGTAAATTACCGGGAAAATTTTGCTGATTAGTCCTGAGTAGAAATAAGATGTGTCCTCTCGTTCTGGAGCGGAGGGTAGCTAGAGATGTGGTCCAAAATTATTTTGTTCACTCCACTATCACTTTGATAATCACATTCGCAGGGTTCAAGAAGGTCCATGTAGCAATATCTACTTTTAGGTCCATAGATTCAGATCCGCACTTAATTTCACTACACTTAGGTTCCAATGGTCCATATTTACATGAAACTCAGGTTCCAATGGTCCACACACTATTGTATCCAAAAACACTGTGGTCCGAAATTGAAGGGGCCAATCCCCGCATCAAAGGTCCGTAACGGCCCAAAACGTTCCTCGCTATCAAAACTCACTCATTCCGAAATTGCCAGATACACAAAACGAAGCAGGTTGAGTTTTCTTTTCAGATCCAAAAACGTAACTAACTCAAAATTTGATCCCTTCCTTCACCCGGGACTCGCTCTCCTCTCATCTCGCTCCTTCCCATTCGTCCTTAAGGACTCGGTCCTCGGTCCTTACACACTGCGGCCTTGAATATCTTTTCCATATAAAAGCTAAATATTTAGTTCCTCTTTATTGATAAAGTCACTGAACCATTCTTCTATTTTATTATTTCTTTCCTTCAATTCTGTTGGCCACATTCCCCACCCCAGTACGTATTGTCATTGCAACCATACTAATTATTCAGAAGCCAGCACAATTATTTTTTCTGCGGCCCGTGTAAGTACATTTTCATTTTTTGTTTGGAATTCTGTCATACAAATTCGCCCATCACGGTCGGAGTGGACTGACACAATGACACACTTTGGCTAAATATTTCGAAGTAGATTATGCGCGAGTTGTTAAACAGCTCATCAGAACTCCCCAGCGTTCTCCACGACTTTGCCTGACAGTTACAAACATAGGGCCAAAATAATCTAGACCACAATAAGTGAACGGACGTTGGTGATGTCCCAACCTTGCAGATGGCAAATCTCCCATTCGAGGTATTTGAGGTTCCGCCTTTCGATTTCCACATTACTGACATCTTGCAGTTACCGGTCTGACGGTCGTTCTAATTTTAATCATTCAGAATTTCTGACGTAAGTCGTTTATTACCATTTCAGAACATCCATGACCAACCTTTTCATGATATCAGTGTATTAACAACTTAATGTAACAATGTCGGCCGTCCAATACGATGAGCGCCTTCTTATCGTTTGATACTTCTTTAGCGACACTTATTCGTCCGTTTATTCTCAATAATCCGTCGTTGCTTAAAATGAGCGAAAGTTTGGACAATCTACTATTCTTGGGCAATGGCTTTTTTCCGTTTTGCAGGTTCTATTTTAACGGAAAAACGTTCTTGCTGAGCTTGCAGAATCCATAGATATTCATATTTCTCCATTGTTTCTACAGTGGGTTCTAGTTTTTGTTTCTCAATCCATATTTTCGGGTAGAGCAAGACGCTTGCTGTACTGCGAATTAGATTTAACCATTTGGTGCAATTTTCCACGTTAGGTAACTCGATAGGTATATCTTTACATAGAGCCCCTACATATTTAACTTCATCATAATCTCTTCTTCAGGCTCTGTTAGCTCATTGTCTCGCATACGTGATGGCCAATTTCGTCTCTTTTTGTGGGAAAACTGCGGTCCAAATAACCACCGGTTTATTTGCTCTCCAATACGTCCATGATCTCAAGTAGCATCATCTGCAGAATTTTCTTTTGACGCGATCCATTTCCATTTATCAGCGTTTGTGAATTCGTCGATCTCCCCAAGTCTGTGTGCCACAAAGGCTTGTTATTTCCTAGGATCCGCTTCAATCCAGCTCAGAGTATTTCTAGAATCCGTTCATACGTCACGTTTACTTACTTTTTTCATGTTCTTCTGTTATAGTTTTAGCGAGTTAACTTCCTAGTAGAGCCCCCTGTAACTCTATCCTCGGAATGGATGTCTGCTTCAAAGGGGCTACTCGACTTTTCCCAGCTATGAACGATGTACTATACCCCTCATCCTGGAAAAAATACCTCCAGTAAGCTACTGCTGAGTTTTCCTGTTCACTTGCATGACTAAAAACATGTAATTCCATTTTGATCAGTTTTTCTCTACCATTTTGATAGCATCTAGGCAGTTCACAACGTCTAACTTCAGATAAACCTTTTTTCCAGATCAGCTATCTTCTATATTCTTTGTCCAATAGTTTATCATCCCAGCCAATTCCACTTCTCCAAACATCCTCAAGCAATATTTTTCCCTTTATGGTGAAAGGTGCTAACATACCTAATGGATCATGAAAGGACAGTATTACACGTAGCACCACTTGCTTAGTAGGTATCTTTCGTCCTTTTGCAATCTTTTCTATGAATCTTTTAAGAGATAATTCAAAAGAGATCGTGTCTCTCGCCGAGTTCCATTTAAGTCCTAAGCTTCGCTTCACAGGTTGATGGTCCATAGTGAGATTGATCGCTCCTTTTCCTAACGATTCGGACGGCAGGGCATTCAATACTTGTCTACTATTACTTGCCCATCGTCTTATCTCAAAACCACCTCCTTCATGTATCACTGTAACTTTTAAAATTCTTTTACAGCTTCCTTCTCAGTCTCAGCGCTGTCAGGATAATCATCTACGTGATTATTGTGAATTATAGCCTCAAAAGCGTTGGGGCAGAATTTTCCAAACTCCTGTGCATTTCTATTTCTAATATATTGCGCTATATGAGGAGATCATGCAGCTCCGGAAACCATAGAAGTCATGGTATATATTCTCGGTTCACATTTTCATTCCCATCCACGCCATAGAAATCGTTGCGAACATTGGTCTTCCTTGCGAATCTTTACTTGTAGAAACATTTCTTTAATATCTCTCATAAAAGCTATCCTGTTCATCCGAAAACGCATCAGAATTCCAAGTAATGGTTGAACTAAATCAGATTCAATGAGTAGTTTGTCATTAAAAGAAATACCACGTGTTTTCGCAGCTGCATCGAAAACAAGCCGTAACTGTCCTGGCTCATTAGGATTCTCCACTCGGAAATGCGGTAAGTACCAAGTGCATCCATCTTCCTCATATAGATCAGTTTATTTTTTGGCGTAACCAGTTTGTAGGAAACCCTCGATCACATTAGAATATTGTCTTCTATATTTTGGATCTCTATCCATTTTTCTTTCTACTGTTTGGAGTCCCCCAGCCCCAGCAATCCAGTTTCCCAACTGTCTTCAAATCGTTGCCTATTCTTACACAGAAACTCATCCACGCATTTTTCCTGTACACTTTTCATATCATTGACCGTTACTCCGATCGATTCTGAACTAAAATCCATTTTCACTAGAGCGTGTAAATCTACATCACCTGCCTCCTACCTAACTGATTCATTTTTTGTTTCCTCGGTCAATAAAGCGACTACCTCTTCTGCTTTTCGTTCTGATTGTCTCTGAACGTTTCCATGTACAACCCATCCTAATGCAGGTAGAGAAGCTGCTGTGTCGTTCATTGTCGCTGCCCGAACCTCGTTAGCTGTTATCAAATGCCAATGGTCTTATCCAATAAGAACCTTTGGACTAACATTACAATAATAATCAATATTTGAATCTTTGAAATGTTTCAGACCTTCTGTGTTCCTTTAATTCAGGCTCTGCACTATTATTGATAAATTAGTAATATTCCGCGTGCCTCTAATTTCAAAACAATTCCCCACGCTTACACATCTAATTCCAAAATTAACTTTCTTACTCTTTTGCTCTGTTATTATCATTCCCCTCATCGCTTGTACAGTTAAAGTGATTAGATTGCCAATTGATCCAATTTTATTGGCCAAGCTTGTCTCAACTAATGTCAGTGTCGCTCCATCGTTCATCATTGCATATGTTGAAACACTTCCCTCAGGCCCATAGAGACATACTGGAGTTACCTTCAATAGGACTCGTCAACTTGACTTATTTGATTTTTCGCTTGCACTTCCCCCGAAAGGAGTGCGAGATGAAGTCCCAGGCTGATTCGGTTTGTGCAACAGCCAGTGATGTCTGTTTCTGCATCCTTCATTACCACATACGGAAGCCTTACAGTTCACATTGAAGAGTCCTCTCGACAAGTAAAAAAAACAGGCCTTATCAGATCGAATCCATCTTACTCTCCTCTTAACAGGTATTTGTGCAAATTCTTCACCTTGTGATATATCATGTCTCATGCCATCACAATAAATGCATCGGATATCTTGGCAATTTTCATCCGCATATCTTGCACGTTTGGGTTCGACTAACTCACCGTCTGCTTCGTCTATAGTAGCCAAAACAGCGTGTCGTTTTGTGAATTATATTTTCTTGGAGGAATACCCTTCACGCGGATCACCTTGTCGGTTTCCCTAATTTTTATCTCTACTTTCATAATTCTGTCGCAAAAACGGTCCAACACTTGCATAATAGCTGCCGGCTTCACAAGACATTTCTACTTCTAAGAATAAAAAGTTCAAAAGTGTAGCTGATGCTGGTTTGTCGCAATTCTCTCTATCATATACAAAACGGCGGTGTACTATATGTGTATCATTGACGTAGGCATTTTACACATCACCTCTTCTGCTATTTTTTTGAAATCATATTCATGTGGTTTACAAGCTTGTGTGTAAAGTTTTCAAACGTCCCAGATCGTGTTATTGCAAGAGCTTGAGTAATCGCACGTGTAAGATCATCAATACTGCTGTTTCTTGATGGAGTTATAACAAGAGGGTCATGTATCATCGATTCCGCATTAATAACTCTAGATGGTGGCTATAAATTTTTCAGCCATTCAAGTGCATTTTAATTTCTTGTTGCGACCCGATCAACGAAGAAGAGGAGGTATTTGACTCCATGAGCATAGTAGTCGATATGGACTCAACAACATAGTCACGATCGATAAGTTGGTGTCGCTCACTTTGGCCAGCAATTTGAACACCTCCTATGAATTGTGCATTGTTTTCATTCTCAGTACTGGGTCTGATAACACGATGCTCATGAGTGAGGCTATAATCTCTTGAACTCACGAAAATCTGCCCTCTCCCATGACCCTGAAGACGATTAAGCACTTAGCCCCCACTACGCACCAGATCACGAACGGATCCAAACTCAAGGCTACGAGAACCTCCACTTTCTCGAGCTGGCTTCATATTGACTGATATTGACCATTCAAATTTTCGTATAATAACATTATTTGTTCTGAAGTGGCTATACCTTCGCTAGATAACACTGATTTTCAAGTCTCACCTTTAAATTTCACAATAGTAAATCTAAAATGTACGGCGCCTCCACCAAAATGTGACTTACCGTTCTGCTAATTATTCCTGAGAAGAAATAAGATGTGCTCTCGTCCTGGAGCGGAGGATAGTTCGGGATGTGGTCCAAAATTATTTTATTCACTTCACCATTACTTTATTGATCACTCTCGCAGGGTTCAAGAAGGTCCAAGTAGCAATATCTACTTTAAGGTCCATAGGTTCAGATTCGCACTTCATTTCACTACATTTAGGTTCCAATGGTCCACATTCTCACGAAACTCAGGCTCCAACGGTCCACTCACTATTTTATCCAAAAAAACACTATGGTCTGAATTTGAAGGGCCCAATCTCCGCATCAAAGGTCCATAACGTCCCAAACGGTTCCTCTCTATCAAGGCTCACGAAATTCCGAAATCGCCAAATACACAAACTGACGCATCTTCAGTTCCCTCTTCAGGCTCAAAAACGTAACTAACTTAAAATTCGATTTCTTCCTTCGCTTGGAACTCGCTCCCCCTTCCATTCAACTCCTTCCTTTTCGTCCTCAAGAACTTGAACCTCGGTCCTCACACACTACGGCTTTAAATACCTAATCCACATAAAAGCTAAATATTTAGTCCCTCCTTATTAATAAAATCACTGAAATTTTTGCATATCTCGATGCAGGGCCGAATTGGAACAGAAAACCGGCCCGGGAAAAATGTTTGAAACAAATGGTTAGGGATCAGGAAGCGGCCCAATCTTGAAAATCAAACGTCCCAAATTGCTTAAAATAGTACCGGCCCTTCAGGGCTTTTTCCCGAAATCCCACCTCACCAATCCAGACCTTTCGCGATAATAACTTCCAACTATCGAAAAGAATTTTTATAACCTAAAAATATTTAGCGACATTTTCGGAAATATGTGGCGTGTCTTGAAAGTGAGTTTGTATCAAAATTGTAGTGTTTGTCAGACCGGTTGCTTAACATTCCTCTTCTGATTTTGAGGTTATCTGTCATACTGAAGCATAAAGTCCAAGATCTGAAAAATTACGAGAACCTGACACGATTATCATGTAAAGTTATGGACATGATTAGCATGTTACTAGATACTGATTAAGCCGTCATAATCATGTTATTTGAACGTGTCATCCGTTAAACAGCAATCATATCAGTATCACGTTGTGCGTTACCTGGGTAGGAAACTCCAATACGCATTCTTCAACAACAAAAACAGTCTAGAAATTATTATTATATAATCTTCACTTTTTATGTTTATTAATTTACAATTTGCACACACGCCAAGTATTCTGAGGCCACATCAAATGAAAAAAGTGTGCTTTCTCGTTGCATTCTTCATTTTTTTGTTTTCAAAATTCGCAACTGTCTTTTTCAATTACTTCTCCTTAAAATATCTTACTTTAAATAGGCATAACAATTTTTCAATTGATGAAAAAGCATAGAAAAGAGTAGTTTTCAAACTTTTTTCAACGTCATAACCTTCTTTTATTCTACCATAAGTACGTTAGGGCGACGTGAAGATGCTGAAATTTATCGAATCTTGGCATCTGAGAAGAGTAAAAGAGAAATTTTTACATACTTTCGTGTCTTATGTACGGGTTTGGAATTCGAAAATTCAAAACTAAAAGCGCTGAAACCCTAAAATTCTCAGTTAGAATCGTAGCCATTTTAAATAATTTCAAAACGAGCTCGTTCGATCTCATATTATTGCATGTAATATGAAGTTATAATTAAAGTTATTAGATGGTTATTAGCAACAAGGAAGCAGGTCGATTCCATGTCACCTTATCACATTAATTTTCGTCACTGAACGGGATTCGGTTGTAACTTATGAGATTCTTTTCTATAATAATGACAAATAACTCGTCTGGATATTTTCTAATAACTGATATATATATATATATAAAATTGGTCAAACAACCACCGCAGGGTCCCC
>JAUMHM010000050.1:17626136-17640249 GCA_032362435.1 Melikaiella ostensackeni | reverse complement strand
ATCGATTATGATGAATAAACTTGTATTTATGATTTTAAAAATAAAGTCCTAAAACTTTTTGATCAAGGTGGTATGTAAAGATGGTGATATTTGTTGATGATGATGATGCTGACTTACTATTGATAATAATTCTATCTGAAATTGTGTAGATAGTGTTATAAGTTGATGATCTATGATTGATGGTGATATTATCTTAAGATCATGACATGTGTTGATAATGATGATAATCTATGTTTGACAATGATATTCTCTAAAGGTTATGTTTCGCGTTAAAGATAAGAATCTGGTGAGACATGATGATCATAACGCTGAAAAACCACTGTGGAAATATTGTTTTATTAATGGAAATAAGACTCGATCGAACTGAGTGAAATATGAATGTATGCATTTTTCAATATTCACTTGGCAATTATGATTTTGATAACGAATCTGGATCATGTTAAGCAGCTGAGTATCAAACTGCTGCAAATCACTTTGATCCGACTTCACGATGAAAGTAAAACATCAGGATTTTCTGTGATGGGTCAAATTTAGAGGCATCTTTAGAAAACTCAAAATGTTTTGAGAATCTAGCAGAATAATTCTTGAAATAAATGTTTATAACTTTGTTCTTCTATAATCTATAAGCATATAGCTGAATCACTAATCAGCCTTAGAAGCAAATGAGAATAACTGTTATTTCAAACTTTATAACAAACTCTGACTCTCGATCAAGCTTTTTAATATTATTTTGCATTGTTTAGTTACGGAAAAATACACGCAATTTTTCTACATGAAAAAACGCACCGAAAATGAAATTGTAAAGGAAACCATTTAATGAAGCAGATTGCATAAACTAAAATATGAGAAAAAATACAGCAGAAATGGAGCTTGCAGAAATGCTTTGAAAAACTCATTTACGCTCGTCACAGTTACAAGACCAGAGATGTTTATTTTCTGTATTTACCGAATAAAGGGCTTTCAAACCTGAAATTACAAAATCTACAAAATAAAAACATTCAAAGCCTCAAAACACTTTTGAATTTAAATGATTAAAAACTAAAATTAAAAATTTTGTAATTTATTGATTTATTGATTTTAAAAATGTAAAATTAAAAATTGGAAGGCCTTTATTTCTCAACTGTCATTTATCCTGGTGATTTATAAGTCTGTTAATGTCAATTAAAAATTTCTTTTTCTCCATAGGTTGGATAGAGTTTTTCCTAACCTTTTTATTAATCGTAAGCAGTTGAAGAAATAAACGTTTGACATTCCAAAGTGAGGATCAACAATAAATTATAATTTTTCCTACTCAGGGTTCTTGTTTATTTTTATTTGTCTGGAAAGAAAGCTTAGGTTTCTTCCTATGAATACCTTCAGGTTGAAAAATTGACACATTATTTATTATCATTTATTAAAATTGAATAATTTGGAATTGAAAGTGTTTGAAATTGAAAATTTTTAATCGAATGCTCTCAAAATTAAAAAGTTTTGGATTGAACTTCGGAAAATTGGACAATTTCAATTGCCAAGCTAAAAATACGTTTCTATATATATATATATATTCAGAATGAAAAAATAAAGTTTAAGATGTGTGCCTCAAGATTTGTTTTGGAACTTTTTTTATTGAAAGAATTACACTTCTGAATTTGTGTATTTTGGTTGTTACTTACTCGTGCCTGATCAATAAATATTCATTTCCGACCGTAAAGAAGAGACATAACCTACAATTCTATAATTTGCGAATTCATTAATTCATTAGTTAATCATTCAATTTTATTGATGTAATATGTGATAGCAGTCGCGGTTAATCTCAAATCAATATGCACTCATCTTTAGTACTAAGATTTTGAATTTTGAATTTTGCTGCTCTGCAGTTCCATCGATTACTCAAATTTAATTAAATATTCTAACATTACTGAAATTCGCCCCGTTTTGACAAACGCACGCCTCTCATCTCAATTATAACACGCGCCCAAGTTTTCACTCTTTGAAAATAGCTGTCGTCGGACACATAATGCTTTGGAGAAACAATGCTTGGGAGAAATCGAACCCTACCACTGCAGTGGATAATTTCGCGCCGAGTCACATCGAGTCATGACGTCAGGATGAAGGAAATCAATCAGTTTTATAAGATGTAACACTGACATATACTCATAAACTATCACATTCACATAATAGCAAAAAAGCCGCGCGACAAAAAATACGCAAAAAGCGAGTGGAAACATAGGAACTACAATGTGGACAAACTGAATGCATGAATTTGAAGATTATCATTATTAATAATAGTTGAAGAGCTTTATACATTATGTAGCAAACTTTCAACATCACTTTTTAAGAAGGAAATTACATACTACAACCAGAGTGAAATATAAAAAATGGATAGTCTTGTGTCACTAATATTTATCCCAATGAAAAATTGATATAGCCCAGCCACTTAAGATTGCAAATTATGCAAAATTTGATTTACAGTTAAAGACTCTAGAATTCAAATAATATACAATACTTATCCATTAAATGATGAAAACTTTTAACATTATTTTCGCGTTGCAGAAAAATATCGGAAATGGAAGTTCCATCTTTTTGCGACGACAGCTTACCAACTATTGGAAATGAAAGGACAAAAAAAAGTTTTTCACGCTCACGCTGAAAAGAGTTAAAAAAGAAATTCGATAAGGCAATTGAACGCAAAAAATGATCCAGTTCAGGTAGAATTGGTGAGAAAAAGTTTTCTCACGGCAAAATTAAACTGGAACCATGGTTAAAGTATAAGTCAGTAACCTGCCGAGCATATACCGCCCAGTTTTCTTACCACAGTTCCTCACTTCGTTTTCTCACGAAGGCTTATATGTATATATACTATTTTTCTTAATTCTACGCCTCACTTTGTTTATTTCCTGACCCTTGTCTCCATCTTCTTCTCTTTCCTTCCTTTTATTTCCCTCTGCTTTATCCTTGTGCCCGGAGAACCCTCATCCCTACACTTGCTATTCCCTCTACTCTCATCCATTTATATTTCTCATTATATCTAGCTTCTCTTATTTGATCTTCTATTCCTTATTTAAAAACTTCCTTATCTCTTTTTATCAACACTTTTTGTACCTTCATTCTCATTTCGTGCATTTCCTTAACCCATTCCTTTGGCCATACATACCAATTCAAGTAACTTTCTGCTTCTCTCATTTTATTATCTTCCGCTCTTCCACTTGCTCTTTCCTTTAAGCACGCTCTCACTATAGTTTTGACCTCGCTCTCCAGTAGACTTTCTTCGTATTTGCAAGCTGTGTTACCTGTTTTTATATTTATTTTTACCCTATCTACCTCCTTTAATACTATATACTATAACATCCACCTGTCCAATCCCTGCGTCCATCTAATGTATCTTCCATGCAACTCTTCCATGTCCTAATATTCTTTCCAACCCCATATCTCCGCTCCATACATTAAAAGACTCAGTACCAGCGCCTCAAAGATCGTAATTCTTCTCTTGTAGCCTTCTTTAAATAAACTCAACTCTATGCCCCATACCTTTTCCATTACTATGTCTGCTCTTTCAACTCTCTCTTTGACGTGATCACTCAGATTCCCGTTTTCCTTGAATGAAAATCCTAGATACGTTACCTCTTTGACTTCCTCTATCCTTTCCGTACTCCGCTTCCAAACTATTATCCGTTATATTTCTTCCTACTATATTTTCGCCCAAAAACCAAAACCTAAGACTTCAAAATATTTAAAACCCATTTTTTTAAAATACTTCTCTGACCTTTTCATGATATTTCCTAAAACCTCTTCTTCTTTAGCTACTACTACTAAGTCGTACACATATTGGGGATTTAAACATGCTATGCGGCACTGTCGGCCCCTACGCGAACTAGCCAATATGGCCGTAGATGACATATTAAATACGCGTAAAACGTTACGAAAACCAGAAAAAACATAGCGTTCAACTGTAATGATCGTCCAACTGAATAAATGAGTGCTGCAATAAGTAGCTCTGATGAGGAAAGTACTTTCAAACTGATAATTATTTGCTTCAATAATGGAATTTGTGCGTCAATATCGAAAATCAACAAGTTTCGGAGGTTGTTGCATCAGTGGTTGTGACTCCAAAGAGAATAAAAACTTCATTTTGAGTTTCCATAGAGTGCCAAAGCTTGGAAGTGTTAAATTGAAAAGGCGAAACTTATTTGGAAAAATTGAAGTTGTAGATAACCAGAGTGAGTGATTGAGAAATTTAAATGTGAAAGATTATAACGTCAAGAATTTACTTATCTGCTCCTTGCATTTCAATGAATTTGCAATTCTCATTTCCACATAGCTGTTGCGCAACTACACAAACTATCTAATTCCAAAAATATCATTTTCTAAACTCAAACACACTTTTCAATTAAATTATTGCTACTACTCCATATTATCCATATAGATAGATAGATTCTAGAATTCAAATTATTTCATCTAAATAGGACATTTTTTGAAGTGAATTCAATATTAAATTTTTATGTATACCGTACATAAGCGAATTTGTCCCAATTCGGCAGGATTTAAGTGCATTTTACTGAATTCTAGTAAATTTAGCTGTTATCTAGTAAATTTCTCTGAATTCTAGTGATTTCTAATAAATTATAGTAATTTCAACTAATTTCTAGGGATTTATATCAAATTCTGGTAACGTAACGTGAATTCCAGTGATCTATACTAATATGTACTAAATTTGGCTTAAGTAAAAGAAATTAGCGAGACTTCAAAGGAATTCAGCTTTTAAGATAACTTAATTCAACTTAATTCAAGGTAATTAAATAAAAATGAATGTTGCTTAATTCAATTGAACTCTTTTAAATTGTATTAACTTGCCCTGATTTCAGAAAGAAATGATACAAAATTCAAATGGAAATCTATAAAATTCGAATAAATTTGAGTGAATTTAATCGAATTTAATTTCGACGAATTTAACTGAATTCTAGTGACCATGAAACATTTCCTGTGATCGCGAATCTTTTCTGTGCATTTCATTGATATCTAGGAAACTCAAATAAATTTCTGTGAATTCAACTGTTGGTCAAAAAGTAGACCATTTCAGACCATGAGATTTTCGAAAACAAAAAATCTTCCAAATCTCCTAATCTTTTGAAAATATATTCAGAAGAGATAAAATTGTTCAGAAATGTGGAAAAAATGACTACTTTCACGATTTATCTGATTTTCACTTTGTAAGCTATCTAAGCATTGCCCCTGTACCGTGCAACCGTCTTTACAGAGCCACGAAGGGGCCTCAGCACCTGGCGTCCATGAAACACACAGTCGCGATATCTCCCATCCACGCAAACATCGCAAGAGGGGATGCGCGACTTCGAAAAATCGAGAAGGCTAGATGCTGGTCCCGAAACCGGTATTGGGGGCCTCGCTGGCGAGCGAAAGGATCTAGGGTGATCTTGAGACAGGACAAGAAGTCTACTCCTGCAACCGAGTTTCGATCTACCCCACTCAGCGGGCAAAAAAATGGAGGGCGTCTTCACAACATCCTTAAGACATTTTTACGACATCGCAAAGACGTCCTATGTCCGTGTCGTAAAAATATATTTAGGACATCTTTAAGACACTTCAATGTCGCAAATATGTCTTTAAATCATCTTCACGACACGGTCATACGACGTCTTCGCGACGTCGCGAAGGTATCACAAAGTTGTCATAAAAACGTCCTTTGATTTCTTGCCCACTGGGTAGCTTACAGTACATGCGACCAGGCAAGAGAGTCTACTCTCGACACCGAGGACGAGTGCGGTAAGCATAAAGGCCTTCTGTTCGAGTCACGAAATTTTAAGGGCGCGTCTTTCTGTACCAACTTTGAAGAATTTTGCTCACATTTCGTTGAAATAGAATCCTAAGTCCGAGATTCTACATCTTGTCACTCTAACTTAGATTTATTTTACTAGATTCCTGATAGCGGAGGCGAATGGGGTAGAGAGTCTACTCTCGAAACCTAGTACGTAACCTATCAAGAAATTCGTATTCTAAAAATACTCGAATTGACGGAGACTCCGAGAATTTTTTAATTTTGAGAGGAATGAAATAAATTATCCCTCTTTTTGAAAATTGAGCTGAGAAAAACTCAACTAGTTTTAGTGAATCTGAAAGAGGAATAGAGAGAGCAATTGAGGCTTAGATTGAATTCCGTAGAATTTGAGAACTCAGGCAAAAAGAGTATAGAAATAGAGATATCTTCGCATGACTTTCACGAAATATAAAAAAATATATTATATAGAGAAATAAGGCCGGCAAATCAAAAATAAAATTCATTGCAAATAAAGAGTAGAAAGATAGTGAGACATACGTGCCATAGGTGTAGACAGAAATAGGGCGAATACTAAAATTATCCTGTGTGGAATTTAGAATATCTTTAAATATTAGAAAGAGTATCTCGATTGAGTTTTATGTCTACATTATTTCATTGATAAAATAAATTACTGAATTTTTATTTTGAGAAACACTGTAATGGAAAGGAACAGGGTTCCTTGAATTATTTATAAATCCCTGATGCCAAATTCAATCACGTGACAAAATGATGTCACGACAGGACAGCCTCGCCTGGTGAGCTAACTGCGCCGGGTAGAGCTCGCTATCAGTATTTTGTCATGAATGTTTTTGCATTTCAATTGATGAAGTTATATCTTGTGATTTTTTTCTGAAGGAATTCGGTTTACCACACTGGAACACGTGTCATTTGCATAGAGTTAATACAGATAGAGGCGACAAGCCACGTCGGATTTCGTCCCGTATTTAGAGAGAAGAGAGATATATCGAGAAGTTCACAGGATCTCAGCAAAGGGAAGCTCAATTACGGAGGAAATCAATTGGAGTTACGACAACTTGCATAAAAACTTTAGTTGAGAAGGATAAGGAGCACCACTCGGTGAGTTTACTTCATATATCAGAATTTGTCACCTGTGAGTTATATACAAGAAATCACATTTCATGATCGAGACCGATATTTATATTATAATAAGAAACGGACCGAATGAATGTGGATTTGTGTGCATGCAGATTTGTGTTGATCTTATTTTGATTTCAGAGTAAATCTGAGTGGACAAATGTACGATTTTTATTGCAAATTTAAGAACATTATAAATTTGAATGAAAGTGTCACAATGGAATTATGTCTGATTCTCGAATGAGCATGTATTTAGATTTGCACGTATGCAGCATTTATATCGTAATAATTTGAATTCTCGATCAATATCATTACATCTTTGAACCATCTTATTGGTTTCCACAATAAACTATAATTTTAGTATAATAATTATTGGTATTATTCTTAGCAAAATAGTATAAGTTCAAATATTTCAAGATGTCCGTTCTCAGAACGCCGCCGCGTACAGACGGTCACCGCAAATGGCGCCCAACGGGTTAAATGAAAATAATGGTCGAGTGATTCAAAGACAAAATGAAAATTTATATCAAAGGGACAGAATGAATGTGAGTGATAATGGTGATGATAGGCAAGAGCAAGATTATGAGTATGAGAGATTTAGGGATCAAATGAGACTGCAAGATAATGTTGAACAAAATGCTTCGAATAATTTGATAAATCAAAATCCGCAAGTTGGGGGTACTTTTGAATTGTTTACACATCTATTACAAACAATGACAAGCACATTTCATCAATTGAAAAATAATTTGACAAACCAAAGATCTGCTCCTGGTTCAAGAGGTAAAATTGAAATAGAAATTCCTAAATTTTTTGACGAATATCAAGATAATCCGATTGAGTTTTTAGAGGATTTAGAGCAATACTTTTATATAAAAAACATTCCAGTAGATTGTGAAGCAATGATTATCAAAACCGCTTCGAAGAGACGAGCTCGTGCATGGTATTTAGCGAATATAGATAATTGGAATAGCTATCAAAATTTTCGAGATCAATTTCTAGCAGATTTCTATTCTGAGGAATCAAAAGCCGAAAGAGGAAATGCGTGGAGAAATCGTTAAGTCACGAGAAAAGACGGTTCATTTGTTAATTATTTTTACGATCAAGCTAGGCATGCAAGTTATTTGGATCCACCGTTGTCAGAATACATGCGAAATTATTCGATTGTTACACAATTACCAAGACGCGTACAAGATTTATTGGCAGCGATTCACTTTGGAGACACCGCTAAAGTTGTGAAAACAATTTTTTGAATCGATGGTGCTGAAAATTATGACGTAATATACGGTAGTAGAAATCGAGAATATGGGGAGAGCAAATTTCATTTAGATCACCAGGATGAAAATTATTTTTATAGACAGCATAGAAATCGTGAAAATTATGATCAGAATAAAAAAGAAAGATTTTGGGGAAAACCAGAATATGAAGAAAGAGATGAAGATTATGAAAATAAAGATGACAGGCGCGATTATTTCTATAAAAGAGAGGATGCATATACAAAACCGAAATATAGAGAAAGAGACCAAGGATATCGAATTAATGATGATAAGCGGGATTACTCATATAGAAAATATAAGTACGAAAAACCAGGATATTATGAAAAGCAAAGGAGAGACGATTATCGATACAATTCGAACAGAGACGGAGATAAAGATAGAAAAGATTGGCGTAAGGAAAGTAGGGACCGTAGCAAGAGAGAAGCTAACTGCGATAAGTGACAGAGCGATAACAACCGTAATAAACAATATGAAAATAAATGGAATGAATTAATTAATTATATATATATATATATTATTTTGGGTACTAATTGGTGCGGCAATAATAAAGTAAATATAATGTATTCAAACAAAACAATTCGAATAAATAATAAAATTATTACTGGGCCAATGGCAACTTTCATTGATAACAATTCATTGAATGATCTCAACCCGTATAATGAGATATCCGGAGATAAAAAAGAAAACACGTGCGCTGAAAATCAAGGACAAAGTGCTGAATCTCATTCGCACGGATTACATGTAAATAATCGACGTCAACATCCGATTATAGATAAAGTAAACGAAAATATGAAAATCAATAACGCGAAATTACCGAAGAACGTAATTCTAGTAGACAAGAACACGAGTTCTTTAAAAAATAACAAAAACGAAATAAAGAGTAAAAATAAAAACGCAGTACCCTCATCAAAAAAGAATGCTATGCCGTTGAATATGATAAATAAAAAAACTCATAATAAACGAATAGATGAGACTACCGATCCTAAATTCCAATCAGATGAACAAAGACATCCGAATTCAATCAGCAGGGCGGGGCATAGCAAAAATTAAACCAACAATGACCAAGAACAATCAATAGAAATTGAAGAACCGATAAAAAATTTACAAAATATATCCGAAGATGGAAAACAAAGATTAAAAATCCGACTATTAAAACACAGAAAAATATTCTCGGATAAACCGGGTTGTGTAGTAGGTTATGAACACAAAATCCGTGTAAAAAATAAAAGAACTATTGTACGTAGTCACTATCCCATTCCTTTAGCAAAAAGACGTAAAGTTCGGATTGAAATAAAAAAGCTAATGGAAATGGGAATTATAGAACCATCCACAAGCGAATTTTGTAACCCGCTTCTAATTGTTGAAAAGAAAGATGGAGACATAAGAATATGTCTAGACGCGCGATATTTAAATGAAATCATTTATGAGGAGCATGATGGTCCGCCAGAAATAGACGATATTCTTCAAACATATCAAGGCACAACTGTTTTCTCGACAACAGATTTGACACAAGAATTTTTTCAAATTCCGCTCGAAAAAGAATCGAGAAAATACACCGCGTTTGTGTTCGAAGGAAAAGCGTACCAATTTTGTAGGATTCCATTCGGGATGAAAACCGCGAGCAATGGTTTCGTCCGAGCTATAAACGCGGCTGTGGGTGACGAATTTACCGATTTCCTAACAACATACGTCGATGATATTCTTATAACATCAAAAACCTTTAACGATCATTTAACTCATTTAGATAGATTTTTCGAAGAAATGGGTGAAGCAGGCCTAACACTGAAACTAAGTAAATCTCTATGGTACAGACAAGAATTAAAGTTTTTAAGATTCATTTCAACTCCTAAATGCATAAAACTAGATGATGTAAAATTAAAAGCAATTATAAATATTCCATCACCAAAAACTCGTTCAGAACTGCGAGCTATAATAGGAACTTTTGGTTATTATAGTAGATTTGTTGAAAAACATGCAACATTCATTGATCCTTTTCGAGACATCTTGAGTGTAAAAAATTAATTTATCTGGATTTCCAAACATGAGGAAGAATTGGACAATTTACAAAAGAATTTTATCGATTTAGTTGCTTCATCACATTATAAACTCGTTAGAAAATTTTATTTACAAACAGATGCCAGTAGGAAAGGAATTAGCGCTGTATTATTTTAAATAGATGATGATGGTCACGAAAGAATAATTTCTTTAGTAAGCCGATTTCTAACTCCTTATGAGATAAATTATACTATTACAGAACTTGAGCTTTCAGCAATCATCTATGAATTAATTATATTACAGAAATATTTGCTGAAAACTACATTTAAAATTATTATTCATCATTCAGCGCTAAATTTTTTACTGAAGACACCGTTTTATAAGTTGAGACTATCCAGATGGATAACAATAATTTAACACTTTTCCTACGAAATCGAACACTGTAAAGGAAATGATAATGCTGTAGCCGATTACTTTAGTAGAATAGTAGCAGGAAAAGTGGATGATGATGGTGATAAAAAATTAATCATTGCTTAAATCTATCACGATTGTCAAGAATCTATAAATTGCAACAATAACATCGAATTTGCAATAAACGCTATAAAAACAAAAGATTCACTAATTAAAACTATAAGTGAAATGGCAGACATGGAAAAAGAAGATAATTATATATAAACCATTTATGATAATCTTAAAAATAAAAAGGAGATCCAAAATTATACTATGCAAAACAAAATTGTATTTCATTAAGCAAAAGATTAAAATAATTGGCGTATTATGGTACCAGAAAAAATAAAAAATACAATAATTGATAACATGCATGAAAAAATAGGACATTCCGGAATACAAAAAACAACAAAAACAATAGAACAACAATTTTACTGGCGAGGTTTAAAAAAAAGATGTGAAACCGTCTCAAAACGTGTGATCTGTGCCAACGAACGAAACATCTTAACGTTGCTTTGGAAGGTAAATTTCAATCTATTTTGCCCAAACAACCGAATGAGTTAATAGCAGTAGATTTTTATGGCCCGCTCCCAACAAGTAGATCAGGTACTAAATATATTTTTGTAATTAAAGATGTTTTCTAAAAATTGATAACTTTATATCCTATAAAACAGGCAAACATAAGAACCTGTTTAACGAAGTTAACGAGTCACTATTTCAAGAAAATCGGTAAACCTAAACGAATTTCATCTGATCACGGGACTCAGTTGACTTCCCCCAAATGGGGAGAAGTATTAAAAGGAAATGGACTAGAAGTATGTTTCTTTAGTGTCAGACATCCTCAATCGAATCCCGCAGAAAGGACGATAAGAGATATAGGCAGATTCTTTACGGTCCATACAAAAAAAATCCGAAGTAAATACAAACTCTTTCGAATTTGTTTGAGGTATATGAGAACAAAGTCAGAAAAGGAATTTATAACAGAACATCGTTAAAAAAATACTATGAAAAAAACAATTTAGAGTAATCCTAACTCGAGGTAAAAATAAAATTTCAAAAAATAAACTAAACAAATTTGAATTTAATGTAAAGACTGATAGAGATTCAATGACGAATACTTTTCAGTAGAAAACAAAAGACTGATATCTGTATATAAGAGACAAAATAATTATATATTACGACAAATACTATAGTAATTAGAGAAAAACAAAAAATAACGTATATGTATACAGGGTGTCCCAGTATTCAAACAACATTTTTGTATTTTTGAATTCTAAACAAAAAATAGCGTCGACAATAATTATGAAATTTTTTGCTAAAGTTAATAATCACCGAGTGATTAACAATTAAAGATAAGCCAATTAGAAGCACGCGTTAGACGGCCGACAGTCCATGTGCCATCGACAAGAGTGGGTGCATCAAGTTCAGTTCGTATAATTTCTCCTCCGTTCGCTTTTCCAGTAGGTTGTGACTCTCTGGTGTAACTTCACACTTCAACGAAATACAATACAATTATGTAAAATTTTCTTCACTTCTCTCTAATTCTCTAAAATCCAGTAGAATTCTCTTAAATTATGAATCATTCTCTTCAATTCAGCAGAATTTTCTCGAAATCAGCAAAATTCTCTTGAATTTGATAGAATTATCTTCATTCATGTAGAAATATCTTGAATACATTAGCATTTTTTCGAATTCGGAAGAATTCTCTTCAATTCAGTAAAATTTTCTTGAAATCGGCGCAATTATCTAGAATGTCGTATAAATATCTTGTAAATCCAGTAGAATTCTCTTAAAATATGTAGAATTCTCTCAAATTCTGTATAATTCTTTTAAATTTAGCAAAATTCTGTTGAATTCAGCAGATTTTTATGGAGTTCGGCAGAGTTCTCGTGAAATCTGTAAAATTTTCTTAAATGCAGTAGAATTATTTTGAGTTGAGTAGAATTCTCTTGAAATCTGTAGAATTATTTTTGAATTCCATAGAATTCTCTTGAATTGAGTAAAACTCTCTTGAGTACTGTAAAATTATCTTCAATTCCATATAAGACTCCTGAATTATGTAGAATTATCTTGAATTCTGTAGAAGTCACTTCAATTCAGTAGAATTCTCTTAAGTCCGGCAGAATTCTATTGAATTTAGTAGAAGTCTCCTGAATTCTGAAGAATTCTTTTAAATTCTGAAGAATTCTCTTAAATTCTGAAGGATTCTCTTGAATTCCAAAGAATTCTCTTGAATTCAGCAGGATTCTCTTGACAGTGAAATCCCTCTTATGACTTCCTTACATAGGTGATTTTATTGCCTTGAAAGTAAGTTTCTTTATTTAGTCAACATAATAAAAAAATGTCATCGAACTCATTCGACCATGGTGCTCTGCCTAGATGAAAATTACACCCAAAAAAATTACGCAGTAATTTTACATACATGTGTGCACAGGTGAGCATTAAGAAAACCGCAATTACTTGAGAAATCATTCGAAGCAGGCACTCCATTGTACGCCACTAGTGCACGCATGTACTCAAAATTACCAAATAATTTATTTCATGGTGTATTTTCAAGCGCAAACATACGCCAGATGAAATACCTCCTATACGTTCTTACAGAGGTAATTTAGTTGACTTGTAATTAGCTTTCTTAAACTAGTCAACATAATAAAAAACGTCATCGAACTTATCCGACCACGGTGCTCTGTCTAGATGTAAATTACACCCACAAAAGATTACTTTATAATTTTGAGTACATGCGTGCACAAATGAGGTTTGACAAAGCCCCAGTTAATTGAGTAATCATTCCAATAAGGAACACAATTGTACTCTAATAGTGCACGCATGTACGAAGAATTATTAAATAATTTTTTCAGGGTACATATTTAACCGCGAGTACATCCCCGATGAAGATATTTTGACGATACCCTCGCCAAAAAGATTTAATATATGTACTTCAATTAGTTTTTATTAATTGACGAACTCAAATATAAGCGTCGTCAAACATAATCGACCAGGATCTTTCTCGCAAATTAAAATTGCACCGAAAAAAATATCTTTGAAATCTCTAATACATGCGTGCTCCGTTGATGCTGGATCTGTTTAGATTCAGATGATTCGTATGTATTTAATCGCTTAATCCTATCTCACTGGCACACGTCTGTACTTAATAATAATTTTTTTTGCATTCCTATCTGTTAACACATTCCAGATGAAGAAATTTTGACGATGCCAATACTAATAGGATTTCATTTACTTCTATTAGTTTTTACTAATTGACAAATTTATTTAAGAACTTCGTCAAACTTAGCGGACCAGGATCTTTTTCTGAGATGAGAATTATACTCTAAAAAATAGTTTGAAAATTTTTGATACATCCGTGTACCAATTAGGCAAGATCCAGTCCTAATTAAATGATAAGGATCTAGAATACGTTCTTATGGAGTTAGTGATGTTTAATTAAGCTCAGTTTTTGTTAGTATGATCGAAAAACTACCAATTATTTTTTTGC
>JAUMHM010000050.1:17586986-17604640 GCA_032362435.1 Melikaiella ostensackeni | reverse complement strand
TTCAAATTCTTTCACAAGAGCAATTAATTTTTATCCAAATTTGATGTATTTTTTTTTTAATATAACTAATTTTGTAAGAAGAAAATTTATATTTTTGTTTGACTGAGTGTGATAATTTGTACTACTAACCTTATGAGATTTTAAATTGTTAATAACAGTAGAAATAGTGGATTGTTATCGAAGTATCTAAAAAAAGTTTAAAAAATTGTTATTAACAATTTATTAGGCTAAAAGAACAAAGTATAAATGCTGAAAAATAGCAAAATAATGCATTTGTTAATGAAGTTTGTTTAAACAATCAACGAATGTTAGTAATTCATAGCAAGTAGTCACTATTAAATAACTGGCTGTTAAGTCAGTGAAAAAAGTGGAATTTCATCTATAAATATATAACATGATGAAAATTTGTTCAAACAATTGTTGTTTACAATAAAAATCATTTATTTTTATCGATATGTTCTTAGAAATTTAGAAGTTAGTCATTTAAACTTGATTGTGTCGAAAGAACCAAGTTTATACGCCCAAAGATAGCCAAATAGTGCATTTGTTAATTAAGATTGTTTAAACAATTATCTTTTTTTATTAGATGACCAAATATTATACTAAGGTTTCATTTCCACGTAATATATGATTGATCTAATAGAAAAAACTTCATTTATTTCATCATAAATATCTGATATGGATAATTGTTTATAAGACTTGCTTATAAAATAAGAAATTATTTATGAACATTCATTAATCCAAGTAAAAAACTCTTTTCGTCCATAAATTGTTCAAATTTAGTGCGAATCAAGTGATAAATCGCTGCTAATCCTTACAAAACCATTTTCATTCACTTATTTGTTTATAACAAATTTAATAAATTTTAAACATTTGTGTTGCCATTGGACGTATTTTGTGGATAGTTGCTTTATGTTTTCCAGGTATCTTTGGATGAATCAAAGTATTTGTTAAAAACCGGTACACTTCAAAATTGAAAATGTTTTGTGCCAACGTATCCTCCATACTCACCTACTTGTGAAACTCTCTCAATATAGGATTAATTTTTTTATTTCAGTTAGGTTCTTATTAAAGAGTGATGAAATCTTTTAGTATTGGTAGACAGCCCATATTATTTTTTTCCGCGCATTATAAATTTTATTACAAGTTGCGTTTTTGAGAATAATACTCTGGGCTTGTGTCCATACACATTCGTAAATGTAAGCTTTTGTGATGAAGTTGTTAAACAGTTATCCACATACGTCATGAAAAGATAAGTAAATAGTCATAGAATTTAATCGCAGCTCAATCGAAGGAAACAGATTGAAATTCAAATTGTGGCAAAGCTTAACCTCCCGGAAATTCATAAAGGAGATTAATCTTGCTACATCAGTGGTCAATATAGGAAACCGCTATTGTACAAGATCGCTACATGCCAGCAAACACTGGCTTTAATGCATTTTGTGGACTGTTTAACCTGCTTCCACCTAGTATAGTATTTCAATATCGTAGGACGTTGTTATATTGTAGCCGTGTTAGACTTGTCAACATTTGCTTGCAAATAGCTTCTAAACAGTTCAAATTTTTAATTCCTGTCGCTCTGAATTATCATGGAATAGACTTCAGTAGATTGTAGCTCTATGGTATACCTACATTTTAATCGATATTTATTTGAATGCATGACAAGTTTTCATACAGACACAATTATTATCAAATAGAATTTACTCCTGAGAGGCTTTTTAAGGCAGTAAAATAATGTTATAGTTTTTTTTCAAATAAATTTATTTTTCACGATTAGTACATGATTCATATTTTTCCAGTACTGAGGTTCAAATTATATGCAAAAAAATAGAACTTTAATTATTATCACACTCCGGAAGATACTGGATTATAAAAAGGTGTATTGATTTGTTATATAACCTCAGAATGTCCGCGTGGAAAGTTGTGTTACCTACCCGCTGCTATATAATGTTTCTTTGGAAAGGCGTTGGAAACTTTCAGATTCTGTAGTGGAGAAAAGCGAAAGAATGATGTCCTCGGGGAATGGAATCCAAGTGTATTTGCGCCTTTAGATAGAAGCTTAGCCATCGAAAAGAAATAGAAGAATAATAGTTCTAGGGTGAAAACTCTGTTACGGGACACATCGAATTTAGTTGACTGTTTTATGTCAAATAGAGAAAACCGCATCTTATTAAAGAAACTCTTGTATTTTTGGGTTCCGTGAAGTTGAAGACAGATTTAATTTGTCATCAGATGTTTAATCCACATATGAGCGCTCTTCACTGCATCTCCTTGATATTTCAAATAGGGATAATAAGTGGTCTAATTATAATGTTTAGTTAATTAAAGTTCAATAGGATAGAATATTCCTTTATATTTGGAATGTCCAGTGATGATTTACTAGTACATAATTATAATATACGTAAGGGTGATTATTGGAATTTAAGACCCCCTCTGTCATGTAAGGCTTCTTCTACAGAAAGATTATGTAACCATGAATGGCCTATGTGCAAAAGAAATCAAAAAATTTATTTCCTGACAATTCAATATAAAGTGTAGGATGCTGGATGCAGTTGAATACTGTATCGATCTCCCCAATATTAATCATCGACTTTTATAAGATTGGGACCACCCGCCTAGCTTAATTCGTAGAGTAGCTCGTTCTACTCTGTGGCCACCCGTTATTAGTTTTTTCTGAATCTTCTATATTGGATGTTACAGTATAATCGATTCCAATTGTGATATATCTCCCGACTCGATAGCTAAATAGTAGGAAAAACTGGGACGTTCAGTTTCCCGATATGTCAATATGGAAATAACGTGGTACTCGATGTATAAACAAACTCATAATGATGGAAAAAAGTCTTTAAAAAATTTGAATTGAAAAAGTCAAATGGCTTGCCTTGAATTGAAAATCGAACTCGAGCGAAAATATGTTCATAGTAGATACGTGGTCAACTCTTTCGGAAGATATCATGACTAATTCGATTTCCCGAAGAAAAATGTCTTAACAAAAATTTCCCAATTCAGAATGTATCAAATATATCATGCTATTTACTAATACATAGAGATAAGAAACTCTAATGAAGCAAAATATAGTTGATTTACTCTGTTTTTGGAAATCCTTGTGAAGGCAGTTTCCATCCGCAGAGTCGAATTTAGACCTAAATTTAAATTTGAACTTAAACTACTTTAAACCTACGCTATATTTTATGTACTTCACAGATAGAGTATGTACTCGTATATATAGAGTTTGAAATTGTTAACAAGGAGGTCTTAATTGGCCTCGAAATAGGTTGGTTCCTCGATTGGTTCCCTGGTAGTATAAACAAGTCGGAGAAAGAATAAAGAAAAGAGTGAGAGGTTCGTTTGGTTGACTCTTTTCTTTTTCACCTTCTTTTTGCATTGGTACACGAGGAGAAAAGTCGGGGGATTTCGGACGGAAATTCTGGTGAAAATTCATACAATTTATTGTAGCGTGGTGACACATTGGGTTTTATAGTGAAATTCAATATCTAAGTTACTTTATTTTAATGTGCCCTGTTTTAGAAATTTTAATTAATACTTTTTGTGTTGAATAAGAGAAAACTTGTGTCATTATTCATATAATTCTTGAAACGAATTATGTTGCTTACACCATTTCGTGCAGTGTAGCATAGTATTTTTTTATTCAGGTAAATAGGACGGATGGCCCTCCCTTATTACCTGCAGTTCCTCACCGAAAAGTATCTTATGCTATGGGCATGGTAATTTTTGCACAGGTAAATAGGAAGGATGGCCCTTGCATTACTACCTGTAGTTCCTTACTGAAAAGTACCTTATGCCATGGGCATGGTAATTTTTTCGGTGGACCTATGTTGAAAGCTCATATTTTAAATACCGGTTAATCCTATCGCAGTGGTCGGCAAAGTACGGCTCGCGGGTCGCATGCGGCTCTTTGGCCCCTTGTGTGCGGCTCTGCCACAAATGACCACGTGCTTACGATTTAATTTTTATCAATGAATAAGATCATTATTAATTATGATATCAAAATTTATTCAGTGTACCTATAGTTAAATTGAGACTTAAAATTTTAATTAAAGTTTGTTAAGTTAATAAACAGTGTACCTACCTATATAGTTTAAGTTCAAGAAATTTGGCTCTCAAAAGAAATCTCAATCGTTGTACTGTTGATACTTGGCTCTGTTGACTAATAAGTTTGCTGACCTTTGTCCTATCGTATTAAGAGATTTTCTAGCGTGCCTAATGTTACTAGTACTATATGTTGGGCTCATAGCGAGAGGTGCGGTCTTACACAGCCTATTATATCTAAATTTTCAAGAGTTTTATACTACGGACATGCTTGTTACTTCAATACGAGTTTAGCAGGTATTGAAATGAAGAAACTTGACAAATCGAAAGTTTTTTCACCATTTATTTGTCTAACAATAAAGGTATGGTTTCATTTATGCATGATGCATTCAATATATGTGTATTGATTATTACTGCAAATGACACGCACAACTGTTTGGTCCGGCGCGTTAACAAGAAATATATTCATTGATGGTTATAAGGGACAACATTATTTTCCTCTTATTTTTGTATATACTATGTCCTATAACATTTAGAAATGTTTACTTAATACTTTGAAGTCTTTTACCCTTCTTTGTTTGATGCAAGAGACATATTTGAAAAATATTTTCTTCTATCCGCTAGGGAAAAGTTCCTCGGGGAGCCTGGAATTATACGCTTACCTGCCAAACTAAACTTAACAGGCTACTGGGCAATCTTTACAAGCAATACGTTACAGATATTACGTTTCACTAACTAGGAGTAATTTATAAATTATGTAAAACTTTAAGTTCTGTAAATTCGAAATATTCCCTTTTATTTTGAATTATTTCCTATACATTTTATCAACATTCTACACTAAGTGAAGACGACTTTATCCAACATGAAGTTTAATAAAATGTAATAAAAACAGGAAAAATAAAATCGTAGACTGTCTACAAAAATACTCCACAATTACTATTGCTTCAAACTTTGCATTCAGGAATTTTTACAAATCATAAATTTTACTATGTTAGCAGTGCAATTCTTACCATTTATTTACGATTTACTACTATTTACATTTAAAAAAGTCCTTTCTTTTTAAGGAAATTTGATACTTTTCCCATGCAGTAAAGGATTTATATCCAATTTTCACTCAAGTTTTACCCAATTTAAAGTTCCTCGTTTTCCCCGCGTATATATTTGTCTCTAATAAGCCGGAAATATTGATATTTGGAAGCATATTTTTCTCTGATACTCCATTTTGTGTAGTTTATTACATTAGAAGGCTTAGTTAGAAATTATGTTTCTTACATAATCTTTTTTTCAAAATTTTATATAGAGATATTAGGCCTTAGACTTGGTTTCTGTTCCGAAAGGTTCGATTTCTCAGTTACCTACATATGAAAAATATTTCTTTGTGTAAAAGTTTGCGGTTTGAGGAAAAAAAAGAATGTATTTAAATTAGACTATAGGAATAATTATTGAGGAAATACTGGAGGCCATTAAAGAATATTTTGTACATACATGGGAAAGCTTACAGTTCTACCTTAAAATGTATTATCGCATCGTTTCGATTGCCGCTACAACGTGGAAAATTCCGATATTCATTGTTCTTCACACAAAATTGATTAAAGCGCGAGAGACATGAAAGTCAAAGGTTCCAGAGGTTTACCTTTGCCCATATGTAAACAGCCAAGTCATTTCAGGAGCAGAATCAATTGAAAGAAACGGAGCAACGTTCTTCTCTATACGCTTCTTTAGTATACCCTTTTGGCAGCGCTTTTCTATCCGAGAAAATTGGCAGGGTGTAAAACTCTTTGTGCCTCGGTGCATTGGCTTGCATATACACGAATCCGTAAACAGCTGCGAATTCCATTTCAATAACGGTGCAGATCGTATTTTGGTGAACAGTCCGGTTCATGCTCGGCTCTTTGATCCCGTCCAAAGCGCCTGGAATAAATTCTTTCACTTCATTCGTCAAATCTTGTGTATATGTATATTGTAACATGGCTAACCAGCTTCTATCAATATTTTTTACACATACAATCATGAACTAGTCATTCTACTACTGAATTTTTCTTCTTCAGCACAATTCTTCGTTCTTCTTTTCTTCCAAAAGTTATCATACGTTGTGAAGTTGTGGTCGCTATAAAATAGTAATATGTATACACTGTACATCGATTATCAATTTTGTGTACAATCTTTATCAAATTTATTTTTTAATTACCTTCTTCGTCGGAATAACTTAGATGTGATCAGTCTTAGAGAGCTGCGTTGCAGCAGCCCTTTAATTATTTCTCGCATGTCGCATTTGAAGTATCAATTCATGGGTTAAATTCAAGTTTTACGGGTTAGATGCGAGTTGTTAGGTCAAGTGCGGGCTTGCGGGCTGAATACGAGTTGTCGGGTCAACCCGCAAACTCGACCCGACCCGATCCGCACCAATTTTGAACACTAGAGTGGAGCGATTTCCAAATTTTCAAATCCGATTTTCAAGACCGATCTGAAAAAAAATTTTACATGTAGAAAGGTGGTGTGGGTGGGCAACTTTTGTGGGTTTCGCCATTTTTGTCCAAGGGAAAAATTGGAAATTGCTCCACCCCATTGCGCAACCCTAACTTAAAGGGTAGGTTTTGGTTTATTATCACTACAATAGGTTTTTTTGCATAAATTTTATTTTTAATTTTGAGGTGGACGGGTGCAAACTTTATGCTTGCTCTTTTTTTTTGCTTTTAGTTCCATCTGAAGATTATGTGATAATTTTTATGGATGTTATAAATTTGAATTTTGGTGTTTCACGTTAATATTCCTTTTGTATAGTACTCGTATATAAGAAACTACGATACAGATGTATTATTTGTTACAATAGATTCCAGATTATCGTGTGCGGTCTAGCAAGCTGCGACAGATTTTGCATACCTGTTTTCCTAGAGTGAGTGAGATGAGGGATGAAAGGAAAATAAGGGATTGAGCCCAAACACGCATTCTTACATTTCCAACAAAGGACAAAGGCGGAAAATGGAAGGCTTAGGACGCTTAGGTTAGGTAGAAGTTACAGTCTCTCGAAAATCTTTTATCGTCTCTTTTTCAACCCTTCGAATCCCATCGTGTCTAATTGTGCTCAAAACACCGAATCGAACCCTCATCAAGAAACGGAAAGATGACTACACATGCACCCTTCGTTGGTAGCTGTCGATGCTGCGGGAAATCGAATGGCAATGCAATGGGAGGAAGGCACGCGAGCAGTATACATAAGAACTCCTCTTTATATGTAGAGTTTAGGTAGGAATTTGGTCCTGCAAAATAGCGGAAGACTAGAAACATCTGGCACGGGTGCCAGAGTGTAGACAGTAGGAGGCAGAGTTGTGCACACCCTCACATGCTTTTTTTCCTGTTGGTCGGTTTCTCCACTTTTTTTTTATCTTCCCCCTATGCGTGCCTTCACCATTCTTGCCTTCTCACTTGTCTTCCTGGTTTTCATATCCCCTTATAAGAGAGAGCCAAACCACCTAATAACACTTTTCAAGGGTTATGCATCCGGCACTTCCCGATGCACGCGTGTGGTTATCAAAGTGGCAAATGCTGTTGTTTTTTCTTATCTTATAGTAATATCATGAAGAGATTTTGAGGTGTAATTGTCCCAATTTATGTCCAAATCTGATTAGGCTATTTAAAATATTTCTATGAAAAATCTATACTAATATTATAAAATTAAGATGCTATTTGTCTGGTTATTTGATAATCTTTTGCGCATAAATAATAATGCCGAAAACTCCCAAATTTTGATAATGCAAGAAGCGAAATTAATGTAAAAAACTTCAAAAATTAATCAAAAAATAAAAGGAAAATAACAGAATAAAAAATTGATTTTGCGTCATTTAATTGATTAACAAATATTTAATTATGCAAAAATAAATAAATAAATCACTGAGCAAAATTTTTCTGAATTTTCGAAATTTTAACTACTTCTGGACGTTTGAAAAAAAGCTATAGAAGGGACAGAAGGAGAAAACGTCCTAGCGTAGTTAAAATTTTTTAATTCGGAAAATTTTTCTTAGTAATCTATTTATTTACTTTTGCATAATTTTCATGAATTTCACTTCTGAAATGGTATTGTCAAAATTTGAGAGTTTTCCGCATTGTTATTTACAAGGTTTTCATTTTTTAAAAATTATTGTTCTATTTAGTTATTTTTTAATTTATTTCAATTTTTTAATTAGGAGATTTTTTCGAAATATCTCTTTTTATATATATAATTGTGAAGAATACAAAAACCGGGGGTTTTTCCAAATTTAAATTAAAAAATTTTTTTAGTTATTTTAAATGCTTTTCATTAGTTTCAAATTGAAACCTTTTCAAAAAAGTATTATTCATTTGCATGATTCTAAAAAATACATAAATCCGGGTGTTGAAATCCCATCGGATCTAGAGAGGAATTTTTTCACAACTTACGAATAAAACCAATACTTAAATATTGATATAAGACCATGTAGACAAAAAAGAACTAATATAAGAATATTATTATTTATTTAATTGTTATTTAATGTGAGCTCTATGAGAAGTCTAAGATATCACGTTCATGATCTACGTTGTTTAAGAAAATGGCCAGAAACGCTAATTTTCTCAAAAACCCGATACAGTTAATACATTTTTTTCCGGTCCTGTGGGATAATTGTGAGGTGTCAAGTGTCTTTATTCCTTACTATATATTTGAGCTTAATTTGATTTAGGTATTCAGAAATGCTTAAGACACACCTATTTTGCTTGTATTCTCAAATGACCACAGTAAGTTTTGATACTGAAGTAGGTCTTACAGCGTTGTAGAATTTACGACGGTAAGTATGCACTGAGCCTGATAAGACTTAAAAAAGTTACCAAAAGATACCATAAATGATCGATAAGCAACCATAAATTACCATATGTATTCATAAATTACCGAAAATTCAGAAAATTTATAGTAACATACTACAATGTAAGCTGCCTCCTTGTTTTTTTTTTGTTAGTACACTCAAACCCCGGTTTAGAGACCGTGACAGGGATACCCTCAATGGCCTCGGTCTCTAAAGCGGGGTTCTCCAAACCGAAAACAATCAGGGACGTGTGAGCCATTCCCTAATATTACGCAATCTCCGAACGTGAGTTCGAACTTGAGTACACGCGCACTGCGCCTTTATCTATACGCTGCTGGCATTTCACGCTTGATTGAACACCGTCTCTCCCCGCGCACCGGAGAAACTGGGGGACCAGCAGTCGGCCAGCAGTTCTAGGGGTCTTTAAACCGGGGGTCTCTAAACCGGGGTTTGAGTGTACAGTGCAAACCCGCTAAAAGCCGAATCGGTGAAACCAGAAATTCCGCCAATAGCCGAATTTCTCTTTGCGGCCGCGCGCTCACGATTTCATGGACGTATTAATGTATCTCATTATTATTTGCCATATTTGTGGTATAATTTGAGGTTATGTTGCAAAACGTTTGGCATACTACGACACTGTCCTTCGTTGCACACGCAACTTGAGCAATATGTGAGTTCGACTATTAGCTGGTCAGGGGACGTGCATAAATTACGTACAGTTTTTTTCTGAAATTTTGAACGACGTACCCCCCTTTTTTAGGGTCCATATGATTTGACCCCCCCCCCCCTCTCAAATCTTACGTAATTTTTTCCGATTATATTTTTTTCGTGAATTTATTACTTAAATATATGTATACGCCGATTTCTTTCGTACAAAGCACATTTATAATTATGAAAGGTAATACTGTTAAAATTATCAATTAAGTATTATAACATTTGTTTTTATATTTAATGCACTATAGGTATATATCATAAGCGCTAGATCTTGCTAACAAACAACAGCTTACAATAAAGTTTGTTTTACTCTTTAATTTTAGTGATTCGCAGACTTGAACAAATTTTACGTAATAAATGTTTTTGACCATGTACCCCCCATGTGAGACAGCATAGAAAAATCGTTGACCCCATGATATCTATTATTTTATCGTGATAAATTTCATATTTAGGAATATGGAGGTTACCGTAAGTTACCATAAATTACCTATATTTTACCATAAATTACCTACAATTTACCATAAATTTCCTAAATTTCAGGAAATTTGTGGTAATTTATACTAATTTATGGATTCAATCGGTCACTTATTACTCAATCGGTCAATACTTGCTGTAACTTTCTTAGGCTTAACCTAGGTGTACTTCAGTAGCAAAATTTTTTGCTGTTAATAATGCCTCAATATTATATAATAACCTAAAAAAGAGTATTTTTTTTTGTGGAATTTAGGATTCATTCTTATTTCTTATTTGGTGTAAATTAAATAACTTCTGAAATGGTGGTAATGAATAACTGAATATTTTTTAAATCTTTAAGAAATTAGGGGATTTATTTTTCACCAAAAGGAAAACAATTCATCAACTGGATTTAAAAAAAGGACTGTATGTTTTTTTAGACACTTTATTGAACATATTATATAACAATCAAAATATGAATGCTCTAGTAAGCACATGGCAAGATGAAAAAGTAAATTTGGACTCAGCAATAATGAAAGAACACGAAGAAAGAAAGCAAAACACCAGCAGACAGGAAGCAGCTGGGGGTCTACTCGAGTATAGATTCCGCCGTCGCGTGCCCAGGAAGTGAAGTAGATTCCAAAAATTCTCGGCTCATTCTTCTTCAAGTTTTCCTCGGCCTACGAAGAGCTTTCATGGGCACTAAACGCCCACATGCTTAGGCATATCGACGTCAAACGTTTGCCAACCTCTTGAGTTCTTAGCGGCACAAGTATTTAGCGACATGCGCCCGACATCCTCCAGGTGTTCGCGCTTCATGGTAGAATCGAAAAAGATGGCATTGTATTTCCGCATGGAGGCCGCAGCCGTTGAAATATGATCTGTTAGGCGGTTAGTCGAAATTTTAATGCGAAAACTTTCAGTGCATTATGGGGCTGACTCCTTTCCAAATATGTATAATGCAATTAGTTTTAGTCGTCCTAGGAGGAAATGGCACGGAAAAACTGGGGGTAAGAAACGTTGCAGGTAATCGGTGAAACGGGGTAACAGCAAGCTGGGTAACTGAAGCTGGGGTAAAGTTATTATTTTTTTGAGAGGCTCCTGTGTAACTATTGAAGATGACATTTTAATATGTATATAAAAAGATCGGCAAGACAATATTAAGAAATTTTCATACATTTTGAGTTTGTTTTCAATGTTTGTAAGTTTGCTCCAGACATAAAATTCTCGGGACACACTTGCGGCTATCTTAATAATATAAACAAATGTATTTTAAAAATGAGTTTCAACTGCACAAAAGCATTGTATATAGTTTTAATTGGAATCCTACTTAAATATCATGAAATATAATCAATTACTGAACTCCTAATTTAATGAACGAAGTTCAGATTAGAATCTTTCACTTATGGCTGCAGTAAACTGGTTTGTAGACACCTATTTTCGCAGCATCATTGTTGATTTCTGTATGGGATCGAAAGTGCTGTCTTATTTCCATTTTGAAACATTATCTGTGATTGAATCAGTAGGAAGTGAAAAGTGAACCTACCACGATGGTGAAGGGAATAGGGTAAGGAAAGGAAGGAAGGGCACGTGTCCTGATGGTTATCCGGTGAAATAAGAGACCGGAAGCATCTGGGGAAGCCGAATTGTTTGTTCGAGTACTTCGTACTTTACCTACATATCGCTTAAGGCACTTTGCCCCTATGCACTATACATACAATCTCTGCATGCGCCTAAAACATTTTTCTCTCCAATGAATTGTCGAAGAAGAATCAAGAGCTAATCAAGAGCTAATAGCATAATATCATGAGAGAGTAAGTTGTCAAGGAGAATTGTATTTTTATGTATAGCTATATTATCGTTTTATTTCTGGCAACTGTAAAAACTGCAGAAACTATGCCATCAAAACACTGTTGCTCTCATCTTTTTCGCACTATTTTTACAACATCGCAAAATCTATTGGCGAATAATAGAAGATGGGAAATCGAGTTCATTCTTTTATAGTAGTTTAAGCAGCGAATGACCTACGCTCAGGGTTATATGTCTTTTGTTATCGTTCATAAAAAAATTCCACTTCAAACATATCTCCTTTCTTCAAGCTCCTTTAAGTACGATGAAAAACAAGAGAAAAAAACTTCTCAGTTGTTTCTATTACATGCGTTCACACTAAATCCCAAGGCGTCAAATTTTGATCCAAAAGTGGATCAGTAATACATAACTACATAACTACACTACATTGAAAGCTACAACTACATTCACATCTTCCTAAGTAGATGTCAATTGTTTTTCTCACTGCAACGAATTGATCCACTTTTGGATCAAAATTTGACGCCTTAGGATTTAGTGTGTTTTAAAGAGACCTGGATAATTTAAATAACTAATTTTTGTTTTTATTATTATACCACTAAGCCAAATCACTTTCGAGGTAAGAGTAAACTTGTTCGGTTCTAGCCTCGTTAGTCGTTAAGGTACCTTTTCATTGGGATGAAATTTGCGATACAAAGTAATTTTTTTTCTATATTAGTAGTTTCATGGCCATTGAAATGCATGCGCATAAGCCCAATAATTGCGTAGATATGAACTCGATGAGAAAAAAGAATTACTTTGTATCACGAATTTCATCCCAATGAAAAGGTACCCTTATAGCCTTATACTTGGCTCTAAATTAATTATTTCATATCTCACCCTACTTCTTCAATATTAAACAATTAGCTTTTTTGTTAACTGTTATTAATAAACTGGGTAGAAAAAAAGCAGCATGAATCGAGAAGTTCATCAATTTCACTTAACTCTTAGTTTCTTCGTGACTCCACGAGAGAGCGCTGATGCGGGATTTTGTTACCCCCTTAAAATACATTGAGTATCGTACCCATGGCGGGTATCTGATCAATATCTGTAACAATCACCCCAGGTGAAAGCTTTACGAAATCATCGTGCATCACGGTTCACACACAAACAAACAAACTGACTAATGAACCAATAGAAAGATCCATACGCTAAACTAAAATCATACCATCTCAACAAATTTCTTTCACTCTTATCAATCAGTGTTTCCTCTATACCACATTCCTTGAGAACCCACTCATTGCTGACTTTGTCCATTAGCGTTTTACTGTACATATTCCGAAGGAATCGTATGCCAACCGTGTTCACTTTCCTCCTATCCTTTTCTTGGGAGATCCAGGTCACGCTATACCATACAACACAGTGGGTGCAAGCACATAATTATATATTGCAATTTTTGCTTTATTCGTCATATTTTTGCTTCTAAAAATGGCACTTACACTGACTATAATCCTTCTACCCTCATTTATACGTCTGGATATTTCTGCATCTAGCCTTCCGTCAGCAGAAAATAAACTTCTGAGATAAACGAAATGTTCATCCTGCTTAATCTTCCCTTCGTCGTATTCATACTGTTTTCTCATTCCTTCTTTCAAACACAACAATTTTGGTTTTCTTTATCTATAATGTTTGCATATTAATGTTACTTGGACTGCTAAAATACAAAAATTAATAAATATCCAGAATCATTTAACAAAGATACACTGCTACTTATAACAATAAAAATGGTTAATGAAAATTATTTATGTACTTCAAAAATGTTTGTTTATGAATTAAATAGAAATAACACTCAAAATATGTTTGAGCAATAAATGTATTGTCACTGCATCTGTTTTATAAATTATATTGCAATTTTTTCTTAAAAGTCTAACAAGACAGAGCTTTCAAGGATTTAGTTAAATTCAATATAAAAAAGAAAATTAAAATGAAATAGAAAATTGTAAATCGGTTGAAAATTGTAGCGTGAATCGTACTTTTAACATTTTTCCATCATTTTGCCCCCACTATGCCTTGGCCAGTGCAAACATACAACAATTTTGTGTGAGGAATTTTTTCTGGGTTTATTTTATATTTTTAAATTGAAAATCAATAGAGTGTGTGAAAGAATTTATAGGTAGTAGTGAACGTCTTGTACCTACGTCCCCCATTCACGTATGATATAGATTATAACGAGAAAACCATTAAAGCAATGCTCATTTAGTCTTAATTTTGATTACGGGCATTCAAATCAGAATCATGTCACCTTTCCGCCGAGAAAATTCCATTTGTAAGCTTTCTGCAAACCTAAACGGCAAGGCTTCCATCGTTGTTTCAGCTTTGTAAACCTTGCAGCAATCTACTATCACGCACTTTACGAAGTTCCCGCCGAAGCAGCTGCACATTTTTGAAAGTTACACGTTAAACGACATTGAAAAAACACAGCTTATACCATGATAAAGTTTACTTTATTGCGCATAAGAAAAGTCCACACTTGTTTATGTATGATAATTCGTTTGAAATATATCTTTCGTGAAAAGATGAAGACCGTATGGGTTTTTGGCATCATTTTGCCGTGGCTTGACTTTCAGTGACATCTTTGAAATAAACAATTTCAAAGATTTGAAAAAAATTGTATAAATGCTTTGATATTTTGACTACACGTATGCGAAAAATAAATTTCAATATAATAATAACAATCAACGTAAAATGCAATTGAAGATGACTGTGCTATCTCTTGTAATCTACATAGTGGCTTAAATGAATTTGTATTTTACGCAACACCCTATTGTTGGTCATGTGCCTGGCTCTTTATGAGCTAGCCGTCTCCTGCTATAAGAATTATATTATTGCTTGGAAAATTTCAACAAATACTTTATAATTTATAATTAACTATGATGAACTTGAAATCTATTAGTTTTGAAATAATATTACTAGGAGCCTGATTGATGGAAGTGTTAATGAGAAGTCACAGTAGGATGGTATCAGAAGCTTTGAAGTTCAAAAGGATCTACTTCTTTTTGGTACAGGCAAAAACTTATGGATGAACTCTCACTGTGACTTCGCACTAACACTTACATCAAGCGGGCTCAGAAGTAATAGTTAAAAACTAATAAATAATAGTTTGCTGTAGTTAGTTATTACCCTAGTATATTTGTTGAAATTTTTCAAGCAAGTAAGTCAAAGTAAAACTCTCTACTATGTAAATTACAAGAGATAGTACAGTCATGTTCAACTGTATTTTACATTGATTGTTATAAACATATTAAAATTTATTTTGCATCTATGTATAGTCAAAATATCAAAGCATTTACATAATATTTTTTCAAAATTTTCAAATTGTTTATTTCAAAGATGTCGTGATTGAAAATCAAGCCACGGCAGAGTGATGCGAAAAACCACAGGTTTCATTTTTTGACGAAGGATATTTTTTAAATGAATTATCTTACATGAACAAATGTGGACTTGTATTATGCACAGTAAAGAAAGCCTTGTCATGGTATAAGCTGTGTTTTTTGTGATTTTTTTTAACGAGTAGTTTTCAAAAATGTAGAGCTGTTTCGGAGGGGCCTTCGTAAAATAAACGAAATGCCCTTTTCGTGCAAGATTCCTGCAAGGTTGTTTGTGGTTGATGCAACCTTAAGTGCTATTTGAGTCTGCATGGAAACAAAATAAATGAGATAAAAAGGTATTGAAACGGATACTTATTTTATTATTTACTTATATTATGCACACATGGCAATACGTAATGCAAAGGTGTTTTATTCGGTTATGTTTACTTACAGCAGGTGATTCAAAGAATTTCGGCGCGTGGTCGTCGCGTGGTATACGCGTGTGCTGTTGTTTAGTTGAATTGGGTTGGGGACTCGTGGAAGGAAAAGTATAAAGCAAGGGGATAGTGACAGTTGCAGGTCCTGACGGCAGGTGGCGACACAGGTACGACTGGCACGCGCCGCCTAAGCTGATTATATACTCCAGTATTACCCCCCTCGGATGTTACATCGGTTAACAATGCGTCTGCATTGTACTCGTATATGCTCGTCATCCTGCTGGTACCATGGTGAACACTGAACGTTCCCTGTTCCCGTGCACCATGTAATTCAACGGTGGTCTGCCAAGCGGGGATCTTATCAATTATCATAATTATCCAGCTGCCTGAATTGCACCACCCATATATACAACACGGTTCGAGTAATAGAATCAATGCTAGACTCGATTTCACCAAACTGGCGTGATTGGCGCGATTTTAGTTAAATAATTACTTGATTACATTAAACAGTAAAAAACGGATCTGTATCGATGTTAACGGCAAACATATTGATGAAATAAATAGATACTATTGTTAATTCCATCACATCCTAAAAGAAAGAGAAAACTCATTTTTCAAAACCAATTTTCGTACAGAATTTTTAGCATTGAGCGAGGAAATACCGATTGTGAACTTGATATTACTAAAAATTAGAAAAACCTTGAATTACGGTACTAAAAATAAATATACTGGACATAAAAAAGCCTTCTGTTGTTTTTAGATACAAGCAATCGTTATTGAGAATAATTTTGATAAAAAAATATTTTCTCACATGTGAGTACGTTTTTTTTTAAATTTACGAGACCGATCGCTCGCTTAAGCGCGCGTAATTTCCTCCTTGAAATTCTATATCTCTATTCTATTTTGTAATTATTTTTGAAAATCATTGTTTGAAGCTAGCCGGATAATTCTATGTATACATCATTTTTAATAATTTCATTTGGGCGTTGTTCTCCCAAGAAAATACGGAACGATTCTCAAGATTGAACTCGAAACAATGCCACGTACAATTGTCCATGTCCAAAACAGTCTGAATTAATCCGAAACAATCCGAAAACAGTATTCAATCCTCTTCAACCCTTCTCAATCGATGTGTCAACTCAAAATTCTATCCGAATGAATTCGAGGTTCATCTGGAAAGACTTTAATCCTTCTGAATACGTAGAACCTCTGAAAATTCAATCTGAATGAATTATCCGCATGAGTCCGAGACTTATCACGAGCAACTCTCAATTCTTTCCAATCAGTGCGCCCAATCCGAATGAATCCGATGTTGATCCAAAAAGTCTTTTCAATCCTTCTCAATTCGTGCATGAACACCAACTTTAGTCCAGTTGAATCCGAAACGACCTTTCAATTGTTTTCATTCCGTCAGTATCATCCGATTGCATCCGAGACCACTCCGTATTGAATTTTTAATTTTTCTGAATCCATGCACGAACTTCAATTTCAATCCGATTCTATCAGAATCAATCCGAACCCTCTATTCAATTCTTATCAATCTGAATGAATCTGTCCCTTTTTAGAAAATCCTTAAAAATTTAACAGTTTTCGCGTATCTTTCAACGTTTTCTAGAAATCTCCAAATTTATAAAATTTTCCCAATATTAATACTGAATTAGTTTAAAGTATTTGAAAACCATATCCTTTTAGGAAACGCCTAAATTTTTTAAATTTTCGAGATAAATCAAAATTTGTATTTTTTTTCAATTTTGAAAACCTTTTTACTGGGTTAGTTTGGGTGGTCGAGGACCACCTTCCGTTATGAAACTTTGAAAATGTTGTTAGTTTTCACGTATCTCACTGTTTTTCACTACCCCCCTTTATGAAACCATGAAAGTTTTTTTAAATTTCAGGGAACTCTCACCGTTTTCAAGATAACTCAAATTTTTTATTTATCACATTCTCATTTCAATGATAAGGTTTTATGTTGATCCACGCTTTTTTTATGACTCTCAAAATCTGAACTATTATTGTGATTGTTTTCTTGTTGGTAG
>JAUMHM010000050.1:17571268-17581642 GCA_032362435.1 Melikaiella ostensackeni | reverse complement strand
GACAATTGTCAGGGATGGTCCCGCTATAAAACCCCCAAGCTAAGGCGTGAACAACCGTGCCGAAAGCTGAATGGCACAGGTGATGTGTCTCAAACGGTGTCTCTGGGATACCGGGCGACCTCCTAGAGTATCAGCCTTATCCTTGCATGCGGACCTCTGCAAGGGTGGACGAACCCTTTCCCTAGCTTTTCGTGGGAACAACTATGATAGAACCACGCCCAGTTGTGAATGCAGTACAAAATGATCGAACGCGCAGAGTACCCGACAATGGATGAGCAAACAGTGCCGACCACCATAGAGTTCGGGGTGCTGCAAATGATTTGGATGAAGACACGATGACGGTTCAGCGAGACGGTCGACGTCTTGAGTGGACGGAACGACTCAAAGATGATTTGCTGGATTGCTACGATGCCAACATTATGCCTGCTCACAGGGGTTACATGGCGCGCCTGCGCACTCTGTGTTGCCAGAAACACCCAGAGCTTTCGCACGTTCCGCAACAGAGATTGCGAAACTGCGTGAATAACCTCTTGCAAACAGGATATATACGCGGAATGCTTCCCCGATCGCTGCAAGAACAATCCCCATACGAAAACGTGCAAACGACATTAAGATCAACCGCCGAAATCATGCATCCGCCAAGAGATGATGGTGATTTCGGACCGAGGAAAAACATCAACAACCAGATTCTTTCTAAGCCCCAACATTGGGCTGAAATGGATGATGCCCTTCGCGAGGGTCTCTCGGAGGAGTCCGACCTCTGGCGTAGCAGGCTGTCGACAAAACCTGCGAATCGACAGAAGCGTCTGCAAAGATGCTGCAGCCTACAATCGCAATCTGTCGATGGCCTGGAATGGTCACCAGAATCCTTTCGATTCATCCTCCTGTAGACTAATCATCTGTCTGTTGAAAAGCTTAAAGGTTGACCCACACATGCGGGATGCATAGAGAGATTGATGGTCTTTGGAGAACCAGATTTACTATCTTGCCTGGAAAACATCGCGTGACAACTAACAGCATCACCTTCTAGAGGGGCAACTTTCAGGGTGACACCATGAGCCCTCTTCTCCTTTGCATCACACTTTGGCCACTATCTCTCGCATTACGCAATTCTCGTAGGTATGTCTGCGGCGGATCTAATAATCGTAAACATAAGGTCACTCATATATTTTATATGAATAACTTGAAGATCTATGCTTGTGGAACACAGCATCTCAAGGATGCCCTAAAGATCGTCGATGGGTACACACGAGAAATTGGTATGAACTTTGGGAAGGACAAGTGTGCCAGGATTCATTTGAAACGAGGACGTCTCGTTAGCGTTAGCGATGACCGTGGACAGGAGCGCTCTTAGATACCTTTGCGCTCGAGAGACCTACCTATACCTAGTCGTGCCAGAGAGCCACATTAATGATATAAAATCAGTGAAGGAGGCTCTCCGAAGCAGATACAAGCGTCTCCTTCAACAAATTTGGTCTTTCAATTTGTCGGCATTGAACAAGATTTCTGCAACTAACATGCATGCCGTCCCGGTTCTACTCTATTCATTTTGGGTGGTCCCGTGGACGAAGCACGAGGACACGGCCGTCGATATCGCCACACGTAAGATCATGCATATGCGGAAAGGCTTGGAAGCCAACTCGTTCGTTGCGCGCTTATATATCCTACGCCGTAAAGGCGGACTTCTAAATATCCAGTATCTTTATGACCGAATTATCTTGGGTATAGCTTACATCATGGCAAATGGAAGAGAGTCTTATTAATTTGTATTTTGACGAGTTGAACAAAGACTGAACTTTAAAAAACAGAATCAAAGTCTAAGACTTAATGCCTCTGTTTGGTAAATTTAAGAAAAATCTTTGAAAATCATGACCTCTAACAAAATTATCTTGTGTAACAGGATTGCACAAGAAGCCTCAAATGAGAAAATGATGCCTCTCGAAATCAGTATATGATCAGCTCACTAGAGAAAATAATATAACAATGAGAAAAAAAACGGGGAAGAAGGAAAGAGTTTTGGAAACTTTAGAAATTAAAGAAATTTTGAAAATCTTCGGAAAATTTTGAATTTCTGAGAAATTGACCGAAATTAAGAATATCGAAAAAATTTTAAAGTTTACGGTAGTTCATGGTAATTTATAGTTCGTGTAACAGAAAAAAGAGAAAAAAAATTTTAACTGTTTCTTAGAAAACTCGTTTTCATTAAGAAATTCGACAATTTGGATAGCAGCTTTTTCTCGACTGAAAATCTTCCTTGACCGAAAATTCAACTCTTGTTAAATGGAAGTTCCTGGTTTGAAGATTTATCTCTCTTGTCAAATATGTAGCTGATCGATTAAATTTTAATCGGTTTTGGTTAAAGACTAAACTATTTTTTTATATCCGTTTTTTGGGTTAAGGATTCACATCCTTGGTGAAAAGTTTAACTATTTTATCAAAAAATTTTTTTTTTTTTTTGAAAATTAAATTTTAACTGAAAATTGAACTATTTCATTGTGTGTTGGAGATACGTCCTTTTAAAAACGAGTCCTCAAGGTTATTCGTTATCAGCAGAGAAATTTTTGTTTAAAACTAAAAAATGTTTTAAGCTGACGCAAACGCAGCAGCAATGGCTGCTGTCGCTAAAATGAACAAGTCCTCACTCGAGTTTTCACGAATACGGGCAGCGCTTGCGATAGTTCCACATTATGATGGCCTCAATACCGCATTGCGAACTTTCATCCATGATGTGGAAGAAGGATTAGCTATGTGTCCCAACGACACTCAAGCGAAATACGCGAAATTAGTGATCACAAAGCTTCGTGGGTCAGCTCAAGATTCGGTGGAGGGTCGTACCTTTCCTACCATAAAAAGTCTCACGGATCATTCAAAAACGCATTCGCCGCCGCGAACCTGTCCTTCACAAATGCAGACCCAGCTTACCCAAATACGTATGGGAAATTCTGAGTCAGTGACCGATTACGGGCTGCGGGCGCATAAACTCGTAAATAAAGCAAAGGCCGCGCTCTCTAAGGAGATTGGGCTTGATCCCGATGGATCGAAACTACGTGGTCACATGCAGTTTATCTCAAAAACCACCCTGGTAGGCTTTTTCAAAGGTCTAAAAGCTGAAATTAGAGCTACGTTTAGCTATACGCGGAACGATACGAAGACAGAGGGTCGATTCCACAGGGTCAGTTCCTTTCGTCTTTCGCAAGACCCTTTAGCAATTTTCCCAACCGCGCTTATCAATCGTCCCTATTACGACAATTTTAATTTCCGAATGCTTTGCGCTAGCCAATTGCAAAACACGCTGAACGCTTCGCGCCAAAACCTACAGTGCATACAGTGTCTCAAGTCAACTTAATAGAACTGTTCTTGCTGGATCCTAACACCGACATTCACGTTTATGATAGGCTTCTAGTGATAGGGATAACTCCAGAGGGACTTGAGAGTCTGGGGTAGGCTGTAGTCAAGCGTTTAGGGACGGAAACAAAATTCCACGTTTTTCGGGATTTATTTCCGGTTCCAGGAGATGAAATAATGAGGCTTGAGTTTTTGCGAGCTGAAAAGGCTGAAATATCATTTACCACGATACGATAGTCTTAGATAACGATCCAGTTCAACCCATTCCATATATTAAGGAAACACAGCTCGACCGAGAGACCCAAAGTAGGGTTGCCACCGTATCGATGGATCCTCTATTGCAAGTGGAAGGGCGAACTCATTTAATTAAGGCACGGACGCGTCAGATAATCCCAATCGACATCACAAACAAAAACAATGATGAGGGATATTTAGCTTCGCTTGATTCTCCAGAAGGTGTTTATATCGGCCACGCAGCGGTATCTGTGCATAACGGACAGTGCTTCGCGATAGCAATAAATTCCACCGAGGAAGACGTGACGATGGAAATTCCTCCTTATGAATTAACACCGTACGATGTTTTTGACGAAGAGTCCGATTGCTTCGACGACATTCTCCTCAGCGAGCCCAAATCAAACAAAAAATAAATTTTGACAAGCTCGGTACACACAGGAAACGGTGTGTGCAAAGCTACCTCGAAACATTCCTCCACCTCTTTTTGCTCGAAGGTGACCGGTTGCCCGAGACTAATTTCACTCAACACAGAATACCCACTGTGTATGACGTTCCCGTTTTCACCAAACAGTACCGCCATCCTGCAGCGCAAAAGGCCGAAGTACGAAGGCAAATCTCCAAACTTTTGAAAAACGACGTAATCAGTCCTTCAAGCTCGCCTTATATCTCCCCACTTTGGGTGGTTGATAAAAAGCCGGACGAAAAATGGGAACAAAAGATGGTTTCTTGTAATCGACTATCGCGCTCTTAAAGAGGAAACGACAGGAGATGCCTACCCCTTGCCAAACGTAAATGAAATTTTGGATCATCTCGGCGGTGCACGATACTTTTCGGTTTTTGACTTCGCTGCCAGATTTCATTAAATTCCGATGGACCCGATAGACAAGTCCAAGCCTGAGTTTTCCACCAAGAATGGGCATTATGAACTTTATCAGATGCCTTTCGGACTGAAGGGCGCTCCAGCAACCTTACAAAGGTTGATGGACCGCGTTTTGGTCGGACTGCAAGGGGTAGAGTTATTTTTGTACATGGACGACATTGTCGTGTACGCCTGTACACTTGATGAGCACGATCAGAAAATCTTTCGCCTATTCCGACGTCTTGAGGAGGCAGGGCTTCGCCTAAAGCCCGAGAAGTGTACCTTTTTGTCAACGGTGGTGGCAAAACTGGGTCACGTTGTTTCTGCTGAGGGCGTTCGCCCAAATCCAAAGAAAATCGAGGTTGTAAAGAATATTCCGGTATATATTTCGGTATATTCCAAAAAATGTTAAACTCTTTTTGGGACTCATTAGATACTATCGGAGATTCATTCCCAACATTGCAGCCAGATCCAAGCCTCTGACGAATCTCCAAAGAAAACAGAAAAAATTCACTGGGAGAAGGAACAGCAGACGGCTTTCGAGGATTTGCGCGATTGCCTCTGTGGGGAACCAATCCTACAATGTCCAGACTTTTCGAAGCCCTCCATTCTCACAACTGACGCGTCCAACATCGCAATTGGCGTTGTTTTAAGTCAAGGTAAAATCGGCAAAGATCTGCCGGTTGCCTTCGCCTCCTGAACCTTAAATCGAGCGGAAGTCCATTATGATACTACTGGAAGAGAATGTCTAGCAGTCGTATTTTTCACCAAATACTTTCGTCATTATTTGTATGGACAAAAGTTCACGGTGGTAACAAATTATCAAGCACTGATCAGGTTGAATAACACATGCGACACGTCGTGAGGTCTTCTGCGCTGGCGACTGCGACTTCTCGATTTCCAATAAACGGTTCAGTATCGTCCGGAAAGAATTAACTCAAACGCGGACGCGCTTTCCAGAAACCCCGCTGACCAGAGTCCAAAAGCGAAGGCCTCACCCATCGCAGGAATACCCAAAATAAAAAGGGGAAGACCTCGAAAAGCAGCCGCAACGTCAGATTTGACTGCAGTGCCGACTTCAGTATCAGTACCGCAACCCCACCATATAGATTCAGTATCAAGCAAGGATGTGGGAATCGCAGATCGGGTGAAGCAACGGCGGCGCTCAACCGGGCACTGCCCTACCTACTCTTACTCGTCCGATGATGAGGGTGATTATGGCGACCTCATTAAAAAGAAACCCCGTCGAAAGGCCTTTGAAAGGCGTGTTATTAGGGCTCCTGATGATAGCGATTTTTCAATTCCACAGAGCGGAGAGTCCTCCAGAAACTTGTTTATCAACGAATCAGATTGCGATTTGCCCGGTAGAACTCCCATTCGCCAACTTCGAAAACCTCTTGCCGGACCAAATGAGGGAGATAACCACTTACACCCCAATTCACCGGAACCACCCCCAGTAGTGCAATATGGCCCAGTCAGACATGTTCCTCTATCCGAGTGCGCGGACGGAATCCTACCGACTACCGTTTTCCTACCACCAATCCTCTATTCCGGAGCGGACTCGAGTGACGTAACCTTAAATGAAAATGATGAGACTGTCATCAGGTCGCTAAAGACCTAGAATCCACAATCACTGGACCAACCACCCAGTCAACCCATGATAAATCACCTTTTATCTAACGAGTACAGAACCACACTCTTCGAGCAGTGAATTTAAGTGCAACTGAGATACCAAAGATCTTAGGTCTGTACGAAACGATCCCGCCAGAAGACCCCTTGCCACCGCCGGATACCGCCCGCATTCGCGAGAAAATCGTTTCCAACCCACCTCTGGCAGCGTTAATTCAAACAACTAGAGACCGGCTAACAATGGCCAGAGATAATTTAGTCTATTTTATAGCCTCAGACTGCATAATGTCAACGACCATTGGGCGTACACTTATAGATCTAGAGTACGTAGACCCAGAAAGATTGCGCGAGAGTAATATCAAGGAAAGACAGGAGATCGTTTCCAAGGTTGGAAGCATCGAAACTTTTAGTATCGTGACCCGAGACAACCACTTTGAACCAACTACCCCCGAGGACTTATACTATTCCTTGCTTAGCTTAAGGGTTGCATTGAGGCAAGTTGGCACTATAACAATGAGAATTTCCAGGACAGATGACGGACTGGACAAACTACCGGCGAATACCCTTCGAAATACAATTCGGCAGATATTCGTCGGAAGTGACGTCAGTTTCACGCTATGTTCTGGAGAAGTTCAAATACCACCACCTGAAATTCGAAAACGAATTATTAGGGAGTATCACAGCAGCCTAGTCGAAGGACGCAAAGGCGTGACGAAGACGTATCGCTGCATAAGAAACCGTTTCTTCTGGGCTGAGATGAAGAGAGACATCCAGGAATTTATTCGAACGTGCCACAGCTGCCAAATGAAAAAAATTGGCGCGCATTAGAACACGCCAACCGATGATAATTAGGGATACGCCCGCGGATGCGTTCGCTAAAGTGGCTCTGGATATTGTGGGACCGTTTCCTCTCACACCACATGGAAACCGATACGTCCTCACGATGCAGAAAAATCTGACTGAATACTGCATCGCAGTACCCATTTCCAATAAACGCGCGTCTACTGTCTCAATGATCTTCGCTCAGCGACTCATTGCTGTATTCGGAAGTCCTCACGCTATCCTCACTCGCCGTGGAGGCGAATTCGTGAATGAGTTGCTGGAGAATTTAGCAACCCTTTTTAGAATCAGCCACGTAACCACTTCGTGTTATCACCCGCAAAGTAATGGGGGCCTTGAAGGGAGCCACCAAGTGCTCGTCGATTACCTGAAGCATTATATCGAAGAGTATGAGGACTGGGATCCTTTAATTCCGTTCGCCATGCTCTCATATAATACTTCAATGCATTAGGGTACCAAATTCACCCCGCACGAGCTGGTTTTTGGTAAGCTCGCGCGCTTACCCTCCTCCTTTCCGCCTACAGAAAAGTTAGAAACATATGGGTCTTATCTGCAAGAAATGGTGACCCGTATCTCTGATATACGCGCGCGTGGAGTTGACAATACGATTCAAGCTCAAATACGCTCAAAAGGCTATTAGGATCGGAAAGCGAAGGATCAAGAGTTCATTGTAGGCTATCTAGTTTAAGTATTGAAGGAAGCTCGAGAAATCGAAGGTAAACTGGATCACCCTAATGACGGTCCTTATTCCATCATAGAGATTTTGGATAAACATAACGTAAGGTAACAGTTATGCGACGAAAGCCGAGTATGCAAGCATATGGATAAACTAAAAAGATACTTTCTGTATGAATCGTCGGATTCCGACGTATCCTCCTAGCCGCCTAATTTGTTTGCAGGAAGTCAACATTTCTAATTTTCCTATATATTTAGGTAAGCAGGAAACTAACGCCAAGAGCGCTGGCGATCCTTGCATAACTGATGTTTGAACATAGGGCTGAGGTGCACCCCCTTCACCACGAATCTCTTCACCAAACCTGGGAACGGAACCTTTTCCCATTTTCCCTGCTACATCCCAGCTCATTTTCCCTGTACCCCTTTCAATTAGATTGCATAATTTATTAAAGCTATGCAACACTCGCGTTTGGATAAAATCCTAGCTCGCGAAAAATGTAAGCGAGGTGCATACTGGCCTCTACGAGCCGAGTGGACCATCACCAAAATTTTTAAGGACATCATTCCACACTCATACGTTTTCCGCCACGCAAGTCAGTCCCTGCCATACTCACCGTGATGGAAATTCGCTTTCAGCGGAATTTCCGTCTTAAGAAGGGGGGTGTTACGTCCGGGCGTAGCATTCGAGCTACCTTCATTCCTTACTATTTAGGATCCTAGAGAATGCGAAAAGATTTAAAAACGAATGAAAGAGTGCGTGTATTTCCTTGATGTAATATTAATCTTAGGTAATACCTAAATATATGCGGGCCCACATATTTTTCTTGATAATTTAAGTACATCTAGCCTTAGTGATAACTTATTTAATGTTTTCTTTTATGTACTAATTTTATTTATATCTCGATTCGCATTTTTGATATTTGTAACTGGAATTTTGTAAAAGTCCTCTCAGGTTCTCAGGGTTTAGAGAATCTCTGCCTTGGAGGAAACCTTCTGAATCCTAAAGCCTGTCTATTTTTATTATAGGGTAGGAAGCAAAAACAAGGAATAAACGTACGTAAAAGTAATAAACAGCTAATAAGGAAGGGACACCTTATATCATTTAATTCTCGAAGAAGTGGGCGAACTTCTCATTTGAACAATAAGCGTAATAAACCAATTGCTTTAAGAAGCTCACTCCGATTCCCTGATAAACTTTATGGCAACATTTGCTAACCAGATGCCGTCTGGTTCCAGGGCCTGCAAATCTCCGGCTGACAGAAAAGGGCAAGGTTCCAGTCAATATCCCCTCTCCGCCACCCAAGACGCTTTTTTCCACTCTTCCTTCAAATGCACCCCCGTTCTTTTAATTGGTTGAGAGCCGAGAATGATACAGTCCCTTCAGGACATTTTCCGGGGAGCAGGAGCGAATTTTGAACTGGCGATTCGGAAAAACGTCAGTCAGTTGTTTAGCTTCCAAGCAGGTCGGACACTCTGTCTGAGTTAGAAGCCGGGTCAACGATTGCTTCCTAGGTCAAGCTCTTAACCTCTTTTAGGCCTCTATCGGCGCAAGTGGTACCGTTCCGCTCTCGGGAGTTTTCTCCGGCGTAAGATCGTGGATTCTTGGCCAGTCCGTATTTCATGTCTGCCCGGAAACTCCCTTCAGGAGTAACTCCGGTAGTTGTTGAGTCATCCATCTAACCATCAATTTTCCAGGGCAGATCAAGCTCTCAACTCCTGGGAACCAGCTTCATCATTAATAAAGTGAGTTTGTCTTCGATTCAATTAACCAATTTTATTTTCTTACTCTTCACGCTATCAGTCTTCTTCCTAAGAAAGGACAGAGTGTGGGTGATTTTATTATCCTGATAGGACAGGGATCCATTGTAGTGAATCCTACCGAACCGTTCCGGAAGGAATTTAAAATAAATTTATAAAAGAAAAAGATTCCCCTTTGCTCATCTCATCTCTGAGACGTAACGTCATGAAGAAAACTTTTCTTATAATTATGAAATTCAGGACCAGACGATCGCTCCTTGGTGGATTTTATTGAGTTTCCAAAATTAAATACATTAAGAATACATACATTACAAACGCGATGTAGAATGTTGACGAAAATGTCAACACCAAAGTGTAAGCAACTTCAATGCACGTGCTTGAACTCTTTCTCGCTCGCGGAGAAAAAGAGACAGCCTGATGCGCAGTACAAAACTACGCAACGATGTGCTCTGACGTTACCGACGTTATTTCAACCACGGGTGCTCTACCCTCTCCGCTCGAGTTTCCTGTACTTATTATATGCGTTCTTGATTGAAGCGTTGCAAGCAGCTGCCGTAAATACGATAGTCAGATTGCCTTACTTAATGATACGGATAGTCTATCCGGGTCTTACTTGGACCTGATCAGGGCCGTTATATTCACTTTTAGATCAGGCAACCTGATCAGGGCCTGGTAAGTGCCTTTTTTTAAACTATGGGAAATAAGGCATTTTCCGTACGAGAATAGGTTCACTTATGAGAAAATTAGAAGAATTCCTCAGTAAAATTATCATAGAATCAGTTACCAGCAAAATCAATTAAAAACAGTGCTGCCTTTCTAACATCAATCGAAAATGTTAAAATACCAACAAATCACATTTTTGCCTTCTTTGATGTAATACCCATGTTTCGCAACATTCTATATGAAAAAGTTGAACTTGCTATCGAAAATAGATGGGATACGATCAAACTTCACATTAGCATTGCAAAAACATAATTTCTGGATGCTTTTGAATATGTTTTCAATTCCGTTTATTTCAAATTCAATAGTACTTA
>JAUMHM010000050.1:17534726-17545391 GCA_032362435.1 Melikaiella ostensackeni | reverse complement strand
ATAATCTGAAGCTTCAGTTTCAGGTTAGTCCTGAAGAAGTGAACTGCAATGTTCACGAAACGTCGGCAAGATTCGTAATTTTGCACACGAATGAAACCCGAAACACCTTTTTTTCATCAATTTTCTATATTTTTATACTATATATGTGTGTGTGTATTAATTCATTTATGGATTTCCATTTGTATTATACAGGTTTCGCGAAGATACAAAAATCGTTGTTTGTTTTACATATTTCTTACGGTTTAGGACATCCTAATAGAAAATTAGAACCTTAATCTTCCTGAAGCAAATTTTTTTACGGCTATAGTCGTTAAGACGCACAGATTCTGAATTGTTAACTTAAAAACAACTAACTTTAAGATTGGATAATTTTTTTCTCATTAATTTTAATTCTTTACATCTGTCTACTATCTCATCAATGAGTCTAAAAAGGTTCGTCTTGAGACAAGTTTACACCAACTTGAAATAAGCCTGCTGAGACCATAAAAGTGAGACTTTATCTGATGTCTCGTCTCATTTTTTAGACGCATAAATATTTTTTTTCAAAAACGGCTCGACCGACTTTTATGTTTAAAATGTTGTAGTATGTTGTAGGCACTAATTTAATTTTTGAAGTAATGCAACAATGTCAAAAAAAAAGAATCGCGTATGCAACACTGCGCAGCGTTACGGTGTACAGTGAGGCAAAAAAGCGACCGTGGACAAATTGAATTTCAGAAGACAATGATGATCCAAATTGAACGTTTTCTTCAAAAATAAAACCTTATAAAATTCCACATCGAACATTCGTGACGGATTTTTGAAAAAAAAATTGTTATCCAATAACAAAAATGAAAAAAATTCAACTTTTGAAGTGTACCGGTTTTTAACAAATACTTGGATTCATTCAAAAATATCTGGAAAACATGAAGCAACTATCCAAAAAAGACGTCCAATCGCAACGTAAATGTCTGAAAATTTATTGAATTTGTTATCAGCAAATAAGTGAATGAAAATGGTTCCATGGGAAATGGCAATACATTTCTATAAATAATTTCTTATTTTTTAAGCAAATTTTATTAACAATCATTAATATCAGGTATTTATGATGGAATAAATAAATTTTTTCATACGAAATCGATCATATATTACCTGGAAATGAAACTTAAGTATCATATTTGGTCATCCAATAAAAATGGATAATTGTTTAAACAATCTTGATTAACGAAAGCACTATTTGGCTACTTTTGAACAAACGAACTTGGTTCTTTCGACACAATCAACTGTAAATAACCAACTAATTGTTTGAACAAACATAATTAACAAATGCATTATTTGGCTATTTTTCAGCATTCAAACTTTGTTCTTCTAGCGTAATCAACTGTTAATAACAAATTTTCAAGCTTTTTTCAGATACTTCGATAACGATCGACTATTTTTATTGTTTTAAATAATTTTATTATGTGTCTCCCCAGTATTACTAACTCCGATCATTTCATCACAGAGCTTTATTTTAAAAATAAATCGAACTATTCCGTAAAGCGAAAAAGAAAGACGAGTAGTAATTAACTTTCTTTAACAAATTATCAGTTGTCATCAACTGATAGCAAGGAATTATTGCAAAGCTTTTTTGAGTATATTCCACGAAAAAAAACACAACTTTCTATTTACAAATACATTAGCCGAGAAAAATTTGCTTATAACATTGTTAATAATAATAAAAATAGTGGATCGTTATCGAAGTATCAAAAAAAAGTTAAAAAATTTGTTATAAACAGTTGATTACGCTAAAAGAACAAAGTTCAAATGCTGAAAAATAGTCAAATAGTGCATTTGTTACTCATTATTGTTTAAATAATCATCCATCATTATTGAATGACCAAATATGATACTTAGGTTTCATTTCCAGGTAATATATGATCGATTTCGTAGAAAAAACTTCTTTTGTTCCATCATAAATACCAGATATAAATAATTGTTTATAAGAACTTGTTTATCAAATAAGAAATTTTTTATGAACTTTCATTAATTCAACTAAAACACTCTTTTTGTCCATGATTTGTTCAAATTTAGTGCGAGTCAAGTAACGAATCGCGGTCAATCCCCACAAAACCATTTTCATTTACTTATTTATTTATAAGAAATTAAATAAATTTTCAAAAATTTGCGTTGCTATCGGACATCTCTTTCGGATATTTGCTTCATGTTTTCTAGGTATTTTTGAATGAATCCAAGTATTTGTTAAGAACCGGTACACTTCGAAAGTTTAATTTTTTTTTCATTTATGTCATTAAATGAATGAAAAATTTTATTTTCAAAAATCCACCATGACAGTTTGATGATGAATTTCATTAGGCTTCGTTCAAGAAAAAAAATGTTTAATTCGGATAATAATTGTTTTATGAAAATCATTTTTTCCACGGACGTTTTTTTTTGCCCTACTATGCGGTGCCCTGATCCCAACCTACACTGGTCAAACCAGGAATTTAGTGTTCATAATCCTCCACCGGCTGTATTTCTTGACGGATTATAAAGATTTATTTAAGAAATGCTCAGTATTAAATGTTTAAGATCCTCGAACTCTTCGATTTCTCAACTCAATTTTGTGTGCAACAATATATAAACAAATACAGTGAAAAAATTAGCAATATTATGGCTCTCTTAAACGGAAAAGGTGTTGATCTCGGGACAGTGAAAGTACGTCGACTAGCGTTTGCAGATGATAAGATTGTTACGGCAGACTCAGTCCACGAATTGCAGAGAATGATGAGCAGACTGGATACCAGCATGAAGAGTATGAGTCTTAAGATTAACGGACATAAAACGAAAATTATCGGGATTGAAAGAAGGGATGAGAAAACAGTATGCAACATTGTCTTAAACGAGGAGAGGATAGAACAAGTTGATAAGTTCGTATATCTTGAAAGTTTATTTACTGCTGAGGTCACGCAGTTCCTGTGGAATATGTGCGGTGAAACGCTAATGGACAAAGTCAATAATGAGTGGGTTTTCAAAGAATGTAGTGTAGAAGAAACATTGTTTGACAAGGGTGAAAGAAATTTGCTGAGATGGTTTGGTCATGTTGAGAAAATAAATGAAGAACGTTTAACTAATCAAGTGTATTTAGGTAAAGTGAGTGGTAGCGTACCGAGAGGTAGACCGAAGACAGAATAGTTGGAATGTGTGAATGAGACTCTAAAGCGAAGGGACATAAGGAGTCGTAGAAACACAAGAGCGTGCATGAAACGATGTATGGATGTAACGAAAGCAAAAGATGTATGCAAGGATAGGGACGTATGGAAGACAATTGTTTATGAGAAGAAGAGTGATGCCTGAAACGAAAGATTATGGATACTAATGAGCCCGCGTAAAAAAATTTTCTTAGTGGATTATTTCCTTTTCCTATACATTTCCTACTTACCCATATCATATAAATTCCTTGATCCCCGTTAGTATAACCAGGCTAGAACCAAAAGAGTTACACTTACTCCGTAAGGGATTTGGCTTAATGGTATAATAACAATAATGATAATTCTCGCGTTAGCGTCGCGGTAGGGCTTGAGCTTTTCCCTCATGACTTTGATGGCTATGTTGGCGGTAGCATTGCTACTGATAGGGTTTCCATGCCAAACAGGCGGAGGACAAAGAGGAAAGGGGCTGAGAGGAACACCAAAACCCACAAATAATGGAGAGTTAAAAAAGTATATTAAAACAATAGTCGCATCCCCAGGATAGTCGGGGCGCCCCTGGAGCCACCGCTGCAAGAAAATATGCGACAAAAGGCAAACAGTAGAACATCAACTGTGTCTGGTGGGGATGCTTAGGCTAGCGTTAGCAATTTGCAGCCAACCACTTCAACAGGAATACCGTGGGAGAGCCTCAACTGGAATACAACCATGATAGAAGAATCGATGTGTCTCTATTATGAAAGCGCGAAGTTTGGAACTAAAAGCGAACGGAAACACAATTTTAGAATAAAGTTCGCTGCAAAGTATCTCGATATACAGACAGTTGCAGTAAGAGATCTTATCACTAAGATCAAGGACATCAGAAATAATTTGCTTATCTCGGAAGACCGAGCAATGAAGATTAAACGACAGGTTGAGTCGGCGGGGGGAAACGTCGATAATAAACATCAGTTAGAGGAAGCTGCACCACAAGATCGAGCGGCGAACGGTGAGGCAATACAACATCATCGTACTATTGATGTTCCTGCGCAACCTGATGATGATCCAGTGCCACCACATCCTCCAGAGGCAGATGGTCTGATTAAACCAGAGGCAGCAGCAGAGATTCAGCAACCAAGAAGGCGATTCAAGTGGACATGCGATATGAACAGAGATGTTATGCGCCTCTATTTTGTGGCAAAAAATAGTGGGAAAAGTGTTAGGAGGGAACATCATCTCCTCTTCTTACTCAGGTACCCACATCTAGCCACAATGATAAAGGAATAGAATCTAGCGGACCAAAAACGCTCAATATCTATCAACGAATTGCTTTCAGCAGTTGAAATAGGTACCATCAAAACAGAAGTAGAACAACAGCTTCCTATTGATGAAATCCCTTTAGAATGTGTGGATAATGAAAAGGTGATTGAAGCTGAAGAAATGGGTGCTAGGAATAATGAAGAACAAATACAGGGTTCGCTAGAACCACATCCGGACATTAACGCTCCCGTTGATGTAAACAGCAAGATTCCAGAAAAACTAATGTACCTTGGAAGGAATTTTGGTCAAGCTCTAGTAGAGTTCTGGGATATAGACCCAACACGAAGGCATTCTCTGCCACAAATGTTCGTTACGATGAATCTGCATGCGCTGATAGGTCACCGAAACAACAAGGTTTTTCGAATGCATTTGAACGCAGAACTAACTGCGTTACAGGTGCGAACTCTTCTGTATTGTGAGACTGTAGTAGTCGTTAGAACGTTGGGTCGTAGAACTAGGCCTACAAATGCAGTCTTTGCCTCAGAAAGGGAGCAAGATCTTCCATGGAAAATCGGGTTGGATATGAATTTCAGCAAAGTAAGGAGCAAATTGGGTCGATTAACTCAATATAAGGAAGGAAAAAGAACCAGAAAGCTGACACGCCATGTTACTGAAATCATCCGTACTCGGAACATCGAGACATTGCCATCAGCTGTATTGGATGACATTATAGACTATCAACGGCAGAGACCTAATGTTCTCACTGCTAAACTGCGTCGGTACAATAAGACTAGTGCAAGAAGGCAGCAAGATCAAACTTTTCAGGTAAATGAAGGGAGGTTCTTTCGTGAATTAAGTAAAGAGCAAAATATCTAGCAATACACCGATGTTCCTCAATTGTAAGACATGGCTGATCACTGATCAAGTGTTTGGGGAGGAACAAACTGAAGCAACGTAGGAGCTGCCTGGTTCCAACTAGAGAAACAAAGCGCAAGCAATAACCCTGTTATGGAGCCTACTAACATCATAGACTCAGACGTTTCAGCGATTTTGAAGAAAGCAAGTAACTGGGAAGCCCCAGGTCCGGACATGGTGCACAATTTCTGGTACAAGTAGCTGACGTGTGTGCATCCTGCGTTGGCAAAGTGTTTCCAAAAGATCATCGAACAGCCAGATCTTATGCCAGGCCTTATGCTCAAAGGTACCACGTATATGTTGCCTGAGAATCCAGACGCTCAAAATCAATCTGAATTTCGACCAAAGGCCTGTCTCTTGACGATTTATAAGTGTCTTACAGCTATGATTGCAGATAAGGTTCACTCTCATTGCTGCGAAAATAACATCCTAACAGAAGAACAAAAAGGATGCTGCAAAAACTCGCGGGACAGTAAAGATTCAGTCACCATAGACGCTGTGGCAATGACGCAAGCTAGAAAACTTCAGAGAAACTTGCACATGGCTTATATTGACTACAAGCAAGCGTTCCCTTCGGCACCACACGACTATTTGCTTAAAGTTTTAGAAGCTTATAAGATTTTCCCACGTATTATCGACTTCTTACGTCGCGCGATGATGCTTTGGGGAACAAGAATCAAGTATTTTGATCATGGACAACCAAGGATAACTTAATTTATTCGCATTATGACGGGTATCTTTCAAGGAGACATTTAGTCATTATGTGTCATACTCATTTAGTGCATTATGGTCCTGCTTCACGATGGATCCATTGGGCAAAACACTAAATAGTATGTCTCATGGGTTCAGAGTACATGATAACGAGGATGGTCATCAACTGACCCATCTTTTGTACTTGGATGACTCAGAACTGAACGCTAGTTCAAACAACAAACTACAGCAAGTGATCCATGTCATGAAGCAGTTTCCCAGTGACATCTACATGGAGTTTGGACTAGATAAATGCAGAGTAGTGCATGTGATCAGGGGAGAAATAGGAACCATAGAATCAGAAGACGAGAACGAGGACCACGTCGAGACAATGGTTGAGGGTGAATTATATAAATATCTGGGTATTTTTGAGTCTAAGGGTATTCAGCATACGATAGTTAAGAAGAGCCTAATGATTGCCTTCACTACAAGATTCAGATTAGTTCTGAAGAGTTCTCTCAATTCGGCCAATAAAATCAGGGCTATTAACACCCATGCCATCCCTATCCTGATGTACTCTTTTAGGCTCATCAAAGGGTCGAACACTGACCTTGAAAGGATAAACAGAACCATCCGCGTTGAAATGAGTAAGCACCGAATGCACCACAGAACCCTTGAACTGGTCCTCAGAAGAAGCCTTGAATATCAGAGCAGAAACCGTAGTAGAGGATTTAGTAACGCAATGGAGGCAAAAAGCTATTCACGGCGTGCATTATACATCAACAACTCGCCCTTCACCTAGAACTCTTAACAGAATGGATGCAATTCTATAGATACATTCCAGTGCCCGTTTTAGAAAATGAAGACTATATCATGTACTGGGATGTTATTATCCAGATGAATCATTATTTATCATCGAAATTGATTTTCCACTTAACCGGAACTTGTAGGCAACTTATACAACCAAGATCCATAAGTATAGGGAGCTAAGGCATGAAGTAAAGACGATATGGAGGTATGCGAAACATGATCTATTCATCCTTTTGTGATTCCGGCGACAGGCAATGTGCACGCAAGATGTACTGAACATCTCGAACATCTAAGAGTCAGCAGGGTACTTGCAGCAGCTCAAAAGCGGTTTTATTAAACACCTGTCGCATTGTCAGAAACTTCCTAGACCATCAGGAAATAGGCGACTCAAATCCTATGGAATAACAGATGGTAGCTCTAAAAAAAGCATCAAAAGCAAAAAAGCATCAAAGGCGATGAATGTCACCTTCAACACTTTCGGCCGCTGCATAAGGACAACAGCGGTAAACGAAAAACTCCAGACTACACCATACACCTAATTTTGTACCTACTTCAACATCATGGCAAGAGGTTTCAAACATCGTATTGAATTTTTCTCATCTTTAACTCATCAAGCACTTGACTTGGTCCGTGGCTGATGTTGGGATACCGGCTTCACCCGAGAAAAAAAGCAAATTAATTATAATAATAAATTTAAAGTACGAAGCATAACAATTTGAATGATTTTACATTGTGATTGAAGCGTCTCTGATTCCAAAATATTGTAAACTGATTTTAATAAATGATGTGCTATTGTTGTAAATGAAATACGAAGAGATATTGTACTCCGTGATTTCAGGAATTAATCATTCCAAGGGTTGTTTATTCTTGGTACTTAGAGACAATTCAAATGATTTTAGACATCATTAATAACACAGCTCCACAAAAAAAAGTTGGCAGCCCCAGAAACCGAAATAAGCTTACCGTACGGTTTTGATGTCGCCGAATCCAAATCCGAAGCCGGTTTGGCTCCATCGAGTCACATTTTGTCCCTAATCTCAAAAACCATGGAAAATCGCTGATTCCAGGTGAAACATGATTCCCGTCTATGAAAAGTGGTCATATTCTATGTTTTCGAAGTCGCTGAGCACGAATTCGGAGTCATTGTGGTTCTATGACGTCACACTTCGTGCCAAGCCTGAAAAAACGTGGAAAATTGGTCATTTCATGTGAAAAATGCATTTTTTCAATGCGAAGTGGTCATATCCTATGTTTTCGAGGTCTCTGAGTACAAATCCTGAGTCGGTTCGGTACCACGGTCCCAGCATTTAACCTTTGATACGTAACTTCGGGAAAAGTTTGAATCCCACCGACACCAATCGTCCGATTTCTTGCTTAGCAGAAATTGAAAGCTAGTCGAAAATCAGTTGATGCCGTCGACAGCATAATGCAGATAACAACCGTGTGAACCAGCATTTCGCACGTTCTCGCACTGCATTATTCTATGTTTGATCCTACAGTGATATCAGGTGATTCTTGCATCTTTGTTATTTTGATAATGTTGAATGAGATTTTCTCTCAGTATCATCTTGTTGCTTAAACGAGTGACGAAATTCTGTTACTCCAACAGTTTCTGTGAACGATGACAACTGCCCTGAAAGGGGATGTGTAGAATGATTTGTGTCACTATCTGTTGGAGTAGCGAAGCCAGTAGGAGCGTACTGCCTTGCAGGAAAGCATCAGGGTGTGAGGATGAAGCCGTAGTGTGTCCGACGACGAGTTGAGTTTGTCCTCGTCAACGTCGGAAAGCCCTCATACTTAGCCCTGGGGAGGTATGAGGGTTACCACCCCCAGGACGGCCGACTTACCTGCGATCGGACCAGGATCCCTAATGTGTGGGTCTATCATATATTCATGGCATTTGTGAATAAAATCAAAAAATCCTCAACTCAACAATCTAAAGGGACTAAATCGCAAGTTGATCTTGAAGCTACCACCTCAAAACATCATTGTAAAATAAACCCTTATTCATTGTGCTACGTATGAAGTGAATTCTATCCACCAAATCTCTTAGGACAATTTCTGAGCCGATCAGAACGATTAACGAAGATTGTTATGATCTCACAACTGCTGATTAGGATAAAGAATGGGTACCACATAAAATATGCAATTATTGTAGATCACAACTGAATCGTTGGCATGAAGGTAAAATTATTGGAGATCTTGAATTAAAAAGTCCAAGTTTATGGGCGGAACCCACTCATGAAGAAGATTGTTATTTCTGCAAGAACGATGTAACTGGATTCAACAAAGAAAAATAATAGAAACATTGCTTACATCGATGTTCCGACAGTAGTAAAATCCATCAAGATGTGCAATACCGATGAGCAAGGTATTGAAGGAATCGGATGTATTTCTTCTCGGAAAAGCTTAGAGATTCAAGAAGACGCTAGCGAAGAAGAATGCTCCAGTGAATCTGACATTGACGACGAATATGTAGGAAGTAAAGAAAAGGAACCACAACTTCTTTCCAAAGAGGAATTGAACGATCTCATCAGAGATTTAGGACTATCCAAAGCTACAAGTGAATTCTTGGTTTCTATATTCAAAAAGGAAAACTTGTTGAAAAAATGTTTAAGCAATTGACTCTAGGAATGGGCGGATTTGTGAGGATTTCAAAATATTTTGAATTATTCTGGTTCAGGAAACAGGTAACGTTAAGCATCCATGTTTCTTATGGTTATGGGATAGTAGAGAGCGACCTAATCATTATAAAAAGATTGATTGACCAGCAACCTCGAAAACATAGGATATGACCACTTTGCATTGAAAAAATGCATGGTTCACATAAAAGTACCGATTCAACACGTATTTTTTTGAGGTTAAAGACGAAGTGTGGCGTCATAAAACCACAATGACTCCGGATTCGTACTCAGCGACTTCGATGCATAGAATATGACCACTTTTCAGAGACGGGAATCATGTTTTACTTGAAATCAGCGATTCTCCTCGTTTTTTGAGATTAGGGACGAAATTTGACGTGATGGAGCCAAACCGGCTCCGGATTTGGATTCGGCGACCTCAAAAACTTAGGGTAGCCTATTCCGGTTTCTGGGACTGCCAACATTTTTTGTAGAGCTGTGTAATTAAATACTTTTTAAAATTCCTTCTTGACCTATTTGTCATGAGACAGAAATTAGCGCAAATTAGGATATTATATATAACATTTGCTCATCAGAATGGCCTTTTGTTGTTGGTGAATTCAAATCATAAATTTTATTCGCTCTATCTTCTCGAATTACGCTCTGGAAAGGAGAGAGCGAATTAATTTTCCTTCATAGCTCGAGGTAATTGCGTGCTGTTCTATACATGTTGGTACATATATTCATGTAGCGCAGTCAGGTATAGTAAAGCTATATCGGCCCTTGCCTATCTTCCATATTCTGTCATAGATGAAACTGATAAAATACGTGCTGGGCGTCATATTCTACTTTTGCTCTTTACTATAATTGATAACTTAAATGCCTTCCCGTTATTTTACCATCATGATACGTGTCTTTTAATTAATTTTTTGTAATTGAAAACGAAATGTTACGCAACAAAAGTAGTTAAATGAGGTTTGGAATGAACTGAAGGAAGCGAAGAGAATGAAAAAAATAAAGGATAGGAGGAAGAGGGATAAAGATTGGACAAAAATTTGGTGGGATGGTGAATGCAAAAAAAAGATGTGAAAAAAGCAAAAAAAGACTGGAAGGAAAGAAAAAAGGATAGATTAAATATGTGCAAGCAGAGACTTTTGGTACTAATATTTCTTTTATCGCATATCCATAATTGAAATAAAATATACGAATTTAGGGATAATCGA